>OY294067.1:289505015-289742210 GCA_958510875.1 Endomychus coccineus
AGCTGTGTTATCACAGGTTAGTTTTCAAATTCTCGCGGTCTAGTTTTCCGAAATCCTCCACATTTCGAATTTCCACAGTAACATTATACCATATTCTGTATTTACAATCGGTTATCCTCTTGTTTGCCGACGTTTGCATGCACAGGGCTGGTTCTTTAAATATTTTGTGAAAGCTATATCTCGCTTATTTTTCAGTTATTTGAAAAACTTATTCGAAAATGTTGTTTATTATATACACAGTTATAAAAAAAATCTTAACCTATATATTACAATCATAAATTAAACCCGCAAAAGCGGAAAATTGTGCTAACAAATGAAGGGTGAGGAAATTAGTGCTCTAGGGATCAGTTAATTTGCCCAGTTTCTATGTATCAGAAATTTTAGTACTTTATCAATACTGTGTATGTTGAGTATATGTTTGGTAATAATGAGGACTTTGATTTCATGTTGGGGTATGAATGATAAAAAGTATAAAACATAAACAAATGTTTATTGTAGCAAGTTAGTATCTGACGATAGATCGATATTCTTTATTGGTGAGTCGACTCCGATATTGCCACAACCCCACCACTCACTGTCATAAGAATTTCAGTAAATTTGAAAGATATTATTATTTGATATTGACCTTTATCCAACTACGAAATAAGGGTTAGAATAATCAAATTTTTTACCTTTTGAAGTTCTATTATTTTGAAAACTACAATGCGAAGAGAGTATACTTGGAACATCTGGGAATGTGATGAGATAGGTTTAGTTCAGTTGTTAAAAAAATTTTTAATTGAATATAAATATAAAATAGGAACAGATTATTCAACTCTAAGATTACTATAATCAAAGTGTAACAAGTGTATCTATAGTATACAATATTATATCCTTATGAGTCCCTTAGAATTTGCATTCACGATAGTGAAATGTGGGGTTGTGACGTTACACTATTGAAGTCAATTATTATACACATGGATCTCACAGTTAGCTACCATATCCTATGAATATTTGCTACATGTGATTTAAGGTGAACTTTCTGGTAAGCTTTGTGACTGCAATATTCGCACTGAAATTTTGGTTCTTTTCCACAGTAATATTGGATATGACGATTTAAGGCGCTCGACGAGGCATATCCTTTGAAACACTGAGGACACTTATAATCCCCTAAAAAAACATAAATTAGTAGATTGTACACACGTCTTGATCAACGAAACTACATTATATGAAGGAATGTCATAGATCATTCTTCATTATACATACTTAACTAACAAGATGATGAATTAGGTTTGTTGAGATATTTTTAAATATTTACTTACAAATACTTACAAATTATGACAACTGTTTTTCACAGGATTAATATTTACAAAAATTACGAGTTACGCGAATGTGACTTTACCCTTTAAAGAACAAAACTATTTATACTCAAAATGGTTATTAAATTAGTAAGTATTGCTGAATGGGAGGTTAGAATCCATGAAAAAAATATACATGTCGTGAGGGTCATAAAGTGAGGTAGATATTGCTACCAGAGAGCTTTGCTACTTATGAAGAGCTACCATAAACACATTTAGAAAAGAAAAAACAAAATTTATTGTTGAAAAATGATACAATGAAAAATTAGTTTGAATGGTATGGGGCAAAGCAATCTTTGCACAATGCAACTTCGCAGCTTTGACAAATTATGTTGCATCTCCGTTTTTTTTCAATGAGCTACATCGGACATAGCAACGATACGTTCCTTTTATCAGAAGATGTGATCTTGTAGTTAGCCATCGTTTGTTTAACATAACTGAAATCAAGAACGTAATAGAACTTTTTTTTTTGAAAATCTAAAATACTTTCTTAGCGGTATAAATCTTATGGTAATGTAATAACATCAATTTCCTTTTGTAAAAACTCTTTTTGAGGTATCACTAGATGAATGAATTATATTTTTGTATATTTTGACCTAAAAGAACTAAAGAAGTATATGGAATTGTCTAGAAAGTACTTACTACCCATACCAAAGAATAATTCTATATTTTAAGCAAAATTGGGGACAATGTGAATATTTCTTGGAAGAACTGCCATGCTCAGAAAGACTGATGCTAACTTTGCGGTAAGTACAAATATAAGTTTATTAAAAAAAATAGTTACAGACGTGTTTCTACGTCTGGATATACAGGGTGTAAATTAATAATTGCGAAAAAATTCAGGGGGTGATTCCTTGTTGAAAAATAAGGTGGGTCTTTCATATAAAAAAAATTATTTGACCCCCTCATGTTAAGATACAGCCCTTTAAATGGGGTGTCAAAAAATTAGTTTTTTATTTTTATCTTCTAAATCCAAAAAGTTACAAAAATAAAATTAAGCACACATTATTTGCTATCAAGAAGGCATCCAATAACTGAGTTGCTGGTATTCCACTATGTTTGTAAGGGGTAGAAATAACCACCCCTAAAACTTGTTTTTCACTAAACTTTTTCTCTTATGTGTATATTGCCAATTAAAAATTTATTTTAGGTAGCTTGTTTCATTCTGAACAAAAAAGGTCTCTTGTAATTTTTTCGAATAATATGAGATTTCTGAGAAAAAACATAATTTACTTACAAGTGCATGGCACGATTCTCATAGTGTGGAATTTTAATTAAACTTTGATTTACCTAGTAGGCGGCTGTCATGTTGACATATTTTGTTAAGACAACTAAATTATTTTTAGTATGTGCAATAATAAGTTAAAATCATTGTTAATTGTCTTACACTGTCATCATTTTGAGGCCCTTTTGTAAAGAATTTCAGTAAAATAGAAGTGTACACAAATGCAGAATTGACAGATATGCTATTTATTTATTTATTGACAGGGCAAATTTATTGTTCGTGAAAAATGGCGTTTTTATCAAACACTTGGTGAGAACTGTACAACTCTTCGACGGCGACTCAGACCTCTAAATTGTTATCCATTTTCGAAAATCACCCCGCCAACTAACTTGTATTTTGGAAATTATAAGATCTACTTGAAAAGAGAAATGACTAAGTTGATTGATGTAATAAATTTACATCTCATTTGCGTTTCTACAGGGGGATCGTTCTGCCAAAACGTGGATTTCTGAAGTAATCAACTTCGAGATCAAGTTATCCAAAATTGTACATAATTGAAGTTATATATTTGATCTCTACAATCTACTTTGTTAATGAAGGAATTGTAAAAATTTCGGTTATTAAATTTGTGCCAACATCGAATTTCACACTACTCTCTTTTACGTGTTTTTTGTCAGTTAATTTATACTACAAACATTTCGAATTTATGGAACAACATAAAATTGTTGTTCAGGCCTTCCAATGAAAATAGTTATATTTGGAGAAATATGGATCCAGAATTAAATAAAGATAACTTATTATAAATAGAAAGCACCAAATTCAACGGATACATTTATTCGTGTTCGGAATTCAACCAGAACAGTTTTTATTACGTTGGTATAAATATACAAAGGAAATTTTTAGTATTTTTTTGAACTCCCAACAAAACTTGCTTTGCAGGAATGACCTTGAAGATGATATTTGCGTTTGTATTTCTTCTGACACATTTCACATTTAAATCTTCTTTCTACACCGCATTCATAATTTAGATGCCTGGTCATGTCGGTTTTCAATTTCATCGTAGACGAGCATCTTATACACTGATATCTGTTATCTTGATTTACAAAATAACGGTTAGCTACAACAGAAAAATGATGTTTATTTACTGTTCTTCAAAAGTTTATACCAATTGATTGTATCAACAGAACCATCGCGATTGGATGTACTTTTTTGTATTAAGATCAGAAATTGATTTCTGTAAATATAAATATGCTAACTTTTGAATCCACTTGAATTTCAAAAGTAGCTATCATTAGAAATAACTATAAACATACTGGAATATGCTCCTATTACTAAAAACCACATAAAACTAATAATAATCAACCAGTTACTGGTTACACTTACGATCTAGTTATTTTGTTAGCCAAATTGGTTATAAAAACACACTAGAATTTTTGAATGTAAAATTTATTTATAAATTTTAACAATTATCATTTATTATGTATAAAATTTCGGAAAATAGGTTACTCTAACACATATGCTTATTATTTTCGTCTTCACGTACATTTCGGTCTCAAGACCATCATCAGAAAACCATCAATGTCTAAAAAGGGATTTCTCAAAACTGATTGTATCAGCACAAAGCGTCCTTATCACACCAATTTCAAATTAAAATGCTCACGTCGCCAAACAAAAACGAAATTGTAACATATTAATATTTTAAGTATATGAGTATGCATCAAGAAGTCACTGCATAACAATCTACTTCTAATATTCGAAGTCATCTCAAGATATGTTTGAATAAGACTGAAACCAAAATATAACGCTCAAGTATCCATTTTCGAACCAGATGTTATAGATTTATGAGGTAATAGAAAAAGGTCTTCTGATGATGGTCGTGAGAGACCGAAACGTACGTAAAGACGAAAATAATAAGCATATGTGTTAGTGTGACCTAGCTCTCGAGTGTTTATATATAATTCATACCTGGGTCAAGTATCATTATTAACAATTATTATTTGTGGAAGGGGGTTTCAAGATTGTACCTTATTTAAATAATTATTATTAATAACAGGTGAATTATAAATGAATAAATATTTTCCTGTATTTCAAGAATTCCAGCCTTTCATTTGCAAGATTTATTTACAAAAATAAAGAGCATGTGTAAAATTATCGTTAAATTCCAAGAGATGGTGTAATTTGAATCGTGTTTCTTGAGTAGAAAAAAATGTGCTCAAAATCTTAGATGGATGTTCCGTCCCGTCTGGCAATGTATAAGGCTTCACAATCTCCACAGATAACACCTCCCCCCCCCCCCCGCATATTTTGTTTTTACATAGATTTCGATCATTTTCCACTATACCCCAACAAACTATCAAGCTTATTTCCTACTTTATAGATACATACATCAGTAATTGCTCAGAAATAAAAATATCAAGACCACTCATCAAAAAATCCTCAGTCAGGCTATATGTATTTTAGGCGCAATCTCTCTTGGTGATAAGCCAGAGACTTCTGGGAAACAACTCAATTTTTGAGTAATATATTTCAATCTTCAGAACACTTTACAATATGAAAATTGTAATATCTATTCGTATATTTCATTAATAGATACAGTGTACAGCAATCAATAGGGTTAAAAATACCAATTTTCTTCGAAACGTTGCTCTTAAATTTTAGCATTGACCTATATAGCTTTAAAAATAGCTTACTTACATCAGTAAATATAAGTATAGAAATGCTGAAAATATTTTCTAGTAAATCAAACACAGAAGCACAACAAACGTGATAAAAAACCATATGTTCACTACCAAATCAATTTTTTCAACCAGATATTACATTTTACAAATTTTATTCGAGTTTTCAATAGAACAACGTAAACCTGAAACAAAACATAGAAAAAAAGGAAGAATCAACAAAACAATTTGTTAATTTATACTTTTGATTCGAATATCCAAAATTTACATTTCTTTTTGTACTATATATAAAATTCTCGGGAAATAGGTCGAAGTAACACATTAGCTTATTATTTCTGTCTTTCCGTACGTTTCGGTCTCGCTACCATCACCAGAAGACGTATAACTGTATAGATGTGACTTCTTAAAACTAATTGTATCACTAGAAGGCGTCCTTAACGCACTAATTTCAATTAAAAATGCTCACGTTGCCGAAACGAACAGAAATACGAACAATCGAAATTATAACACATTAACGTTTTAATTATATAAATTAAGAATCCGCTGCTAAGCAATATTCTTATAAGCTCTATAAACATATCGAATCATAGTCTGTATTACGACTAAAGAGCTGAACTAAAAATATAACGTTCGAGGATCCACTTTCGAACCAGATGTTGCAGATTTATGAGGTAATAGAAAAAGGCTTTCACAGACCTTGTTAGAACTATTGCTTTTGAGCATTCTACCTAAAATATACTTTTAACATTATAAAGATGCATGTAAGAATTTGAAAGGGTTTTAATTAATTGAATTAGTATAAATCTGACTTAATGACTGTTCTATGATTTACAGATTTGGAGTCACGTTTCATGTGAATTATCTCCAGAGTACATCTTTTAATATAATTTCCTTAGTTAAAATATTAACATTTTTGTAATTGAATTGATGGTTACAATCAATGCAGTGTTTAGCAAGGGTGGTGGAATTTTTAAAATTTTTGTTTCTTGTACTATACATTATTTTTTGTAAATATTGTTTAGAGATTCCTGTATGTCCCATCGCAATCTAAACAATTTAATTTGTATACTGTGTGGGTTTGTTCATCTATAGGTACTGAAGGTTTTATATTTGAAAAATATTTCCCAACACAGTTAGTGGGTTTATGCCCAACATTTATGTTTATGCTATTTATATGACGTTCCATTATCATTATTATTTCTTTTGTCCTGTATACTTCTAAGCTGCTTTCTTAAATTCTGTAGGTATATAATCGTAAATTTTTCTGAAATAGTCCAAACACAACTTTTCATTAATAAATTTTCTGTTTCTTACTCATTTTTATTATGAATTTGAGATTGATCTAGTCTAATAATAATGTTTAAATAATAAAAATTTTTGTCTGTAATGATGTTTCAGGATTCCTATAACATGCAATTCCACTGGTGAAACGTTAAGTTTCTCAAAACTGTTTTGTGGAGGGTAGGTCTTGGGCTTACCAAGTAAATTTTTTATTACTATTTTCAGCCAAACGTACAATGTTGAAATGACATCTTCAATAGCAGTTTGTACCAGTACGTAGTATGTATTTGTAAATAATGTTTGTTTAACATACCTTTTAATGATTAAAAGGCATAAATAAGCTTCCTCAGTTTGTTATTTACATTATGTATGCGATCAGTTCATCTTAAATGATACGTTGGACGAGCAACTTTTAGATAGATACAAGGCTAAATTTATTTTACGTAAATTTTCTTGTATACCTACTAAAATGTGAAGAAATCACAAATTTACACATCGATAACAATATTTTAACAATTCTTTCACCTTACGATGGTTATAGTCGAGGAAATAAAGCACTAAAATAGGCCACGTCTGGCAAAGTTGGCGCAGTTGGATGGATTGAGATGCGGTTTTCTGCATTCGATTCAGAAAGTGATTTAGAAACTTTGTCCGGTATTTTTGTTTTGCGGAAAAAATTTGTTGCATTTCTACAGCCAAAAAATGCATTTTTCTAAGTACACTTTTTGAGGTGAATAAAAAAACGGACTCGAATTGGTTTCTCGGGGGTTTTTGGGGTCGCTGAACACGAACATGATATTAAAAAAAATCCCTGAGGTCGCCTTGGACCTCCCCGGGGGTATACTAGCGTCCTGACGTCCTGGATATCGACGAAATTAATGAAAAAATTATTTTTAATGTTTGTCAACTGTTCGAAAGGTGATATGAAGGTTGCTAGTGATGATAACGACATGAAAAAACTCTTCTGCAATACCTGGTGTACCCTGCGTTCGGGTAACGACGTCATCTAGGAATTTGCAAATTTTTCTCTATAAAAGGTAACAAATTCTAGCTCTCGGGGGTTTTTAAAGTCGCCGATCACGACTGTGACACTCACAATGTTCTGCAAATTACCTGGGGGTATTTCCAGGACACTCGAGACCTGTGTATCCACGTCATCTTTTAGGAATTTCTTGTTTTTTTAAATTAAATGTAATAAATTCTAGCTATCGGGGGTTTTCAAAGTTGCCGATCACGACTGTGACCCTCACAGTTTTCATGCATAGTCGTGATCGGCAACTTTGAAAACCCCCGAGAACTAGAATTAATTACATTTTATTTAAAAAAAAACAAAAAATTTCTAGAAGATGACGTGGATACACAGGGCTCGAGTGTCCCGGAAATACCCCCGGGTAATTTGCAGAACATTGTGAGTGTCACAGTCGTGATCGGCGACATTAAAAACCCCCGAGAGCTAGAATTTGTTACCTTTTATGAAGAAAAATTAGCAAATTCCTAGAAGATGACGTCGTTACCCGGACGCAGGGTACACCAGGTATTGCAGAAGAGTTTTTTCATGTCGTTACCATCACTAGCAACCTTCATATCACCTTTCGAACAGTTGACAAACATTAAAAATAATTTTTTCATTAATTTCGTCTATATCCAGGACGTCAGGACGCTAGTATACCCCCGGGGAGGTCCAAGGGGACCTCAGGGAATTTTTTAAATATCATGTTCGTGTTCAGCGACCCCAAAAACCCCCGAGAAACCAATTCGAGTCCGTTTTTTTATTCACCTCAAAAAGTGTACTTAGAAAAATGCACTTTTTGGATGTAGAAATGCAACAAATTTTTTCCGCAAAACAAAAATACCGGACAAAGTTTCTAAATCACTTTCTGAATCGAATGCAGAAAACCGCATCTCAATCCATCCAACTGCGCCAACTTTCCCAGGTTCAATGCTTTATTTCCTCGACTATTAATTATCAGAGATTATTAGATAACTTCCTCAGTCTGATCATACTATTCTGAGGTTAAACAATTTTAATCAAGATGTTTTTGTTTATCATTCAATTTCGATTAATTTAAATGCAGTAAACGCTCTAGAATGATAATTTATTCAGATTGTAACAGCACGAAGTTTGAATGTTCAATAAATTGAAATATGTAGTAGAAATATTACAGCGGTTACTTCACTTACAAAGTTACCGTTGTCGCCGTTGAGTTTGTTACGTTGTGCCCATGCTCGATTCGATCGGTGCCATGAGCCAACATATTTAGCCAGCAGCCGCTGAATAACTGTAACTGTTCACCACTTCGGTGAAACAAACATGAACATTTCAAATCATCGTAGTTTGTTTAAAAACAGTGTAAGTATTTATTGTTCTACTCACCCAGCAATACGTGCCGATTTCGACTTACAATATCGAAATCAGGTTACTTCAAACATGTAACACACAAACTCAAACATTACGTTTCACTTTCGATAAACGGGGCACGTACTGAGTAGGTAACTATGTAACAATATAGGCTTCTCGTTCGCTGCAAAATAACGTTCTTAGATGGCGCAGCATGCTCATTTCTGAGCTAGCTAGGGCTGCACCTCTTTTACTCACGCTCACGCATTTGTTTGGGTGCCGGGTGTACGACCTCCGTTCACATTGTAACTACCTGGATTACCTTCTATATCAAGTCTTGGTCCACCTCACTCGTTAGAAATGTTACCTGCATAGATGGGATCCTAACTATACCAGTGAACACAATGCAGTGAAAATATGTTCACAAAAAGTCACACGCCCAATGGGTTCGTTGTAACTTGTAACATACCTACGTAATTTTCAGTTTGTCCTAAAAAATCATGGGGCATTTTATTTTCCAAACAAATATCAGGTAGATATCTAACTTCGAACTGATTCAAACACCATAAACTGTAAATATATTTAAATGAATAAAAAAGAAAATCGAAGAAAAGCGCCTTTTTATTAATGGATTTTAGCACAATAATTGTAATAACTAATGCATTCAAGCATAGCTACTATATTAAGCAGGGCATTTTTTAAGTAATACGAACGTGGCCAAATAGCCACGTAGTAGTCCGCCGTGGCCACGTAGTAATCATAATCTGGCCACAACCAATTTTCGAAAATGCGTGAACAACACCTAACTAAAATAATGTCAGAAATCTTCTGAACATGCATGATTTCCCCAACATGTCAAAAAATATATAACTTTTGGTGCTAATCGAAGAAATTTATCAACGAATGGATGACAGTTCATCAAATATACTGTCAATGAGGATTTATATGGAAAAAACATACTCACGACTTCCGTTAGATATATAAATTCTATAAATTCTGCATGTGCTCGAGGATTTTTGTCAGCATATAATTAAGAATTTGTGGGCAAGTATATAATAAGTTGGAACATATAATGTTTTCAGACTCGCGCATGTATGTCGGTAGAGAAGCGGTTGAGGGGGGGGGGTGTTTGAGGAGATATTTTTCTTTTGGCCACCTAGTGAAAAATCCTTAAAAAATGCCCTGATATTAAGTGTGGAAGAGGAGATCTACATAATGTTGGGCGAGGAAATAAAGCAGAAGAGGTCGAAAAAAAAATCGGATGAACCGATTCTGATAATTTTTTTTAAATCGATTCCGGAAGTCATTTAGAAAAAACGTTACCATTTTTCCCCTCTAATGTGCATTTTAGCATTTCTACAGAGGAAAATGCATCCCTTTGAATGCACTTTCAGGAGATAATATTAAAAATGTTGAAAAAATTTCCAAATATAGCCAACATTTCTCACTCGGGGGTTTTTGAAACCGTTGAACACGATTCCGGTGTAAGATTTACACTACGACGAACCTGGGTCTTAGGACTTCCTGGTACTAACGTCTCCAGGGAATTCGCAGAAATACCTTCTGCAAAAGAATGAAACCTGTTAGAGAGGTTCTCTTGAGCGTACATGTCAAGATCATGATACTCAATAGTCACCTGGTGTTCAGGATTCCCTGATGACCCAGGTCATCTTCATGGATTGATTTTTAATATGCTCTGAAATGCGATCAAATTCGTATCTCGCGGGGTTTTTGGGTCTCTGAACACGATTCCGGTGCCAGATTGGAACTATAACGCACCTGAGGCTCAGGACATCCTGGTGCTATCGTCGCCTCCAGGGAATTCGCGAAAATATCTTCTGCAAAGGAATGAAACCTGTTAGGGAGATTCTCTTGAGCATACGGGTCATGACCATGACACTCAATAGTCACCTGGTGGTCAGGATACCTTGACCATGACCTCATCAATCCATGGAGATGACCTAGGTCATCTCCATGGATTGATTATTAATATGCTCTGGAATACAACCAAATTCGTCTCTCGGGGGTTTTCGTGACCGCGGAATGCGATTCCGGTGCTAGATTCGATCTACGATAATAATATTTTTGACATTAAAATAGAAAATATTTTAGTTTTACTTTTTTCGCATTAGAAAAATGCAGTAGAGTTTCATTGTAGTGCAAACGGTATTTTTCGAATTCTTTGTTGTCGATATCACAGATCTGTTCACCAGATGCTTCGATGATTGGTCCGAACTCCAGAAAAGTTATCAGCGATCCGAAAAACCGGGGAGATACGAATTTGGTTTTATTTCAGAGCATATTAAAAAACAATCCATGTAGATGACCTAGGACATCAGAGTATCCTTAGCATCAGGTGACTACTGAAGGTCAAGGTAAGAACCGGCAACCTCAAAAGAACCCCCCTCACATGTTTCATCCCATTCCAAAAGATAATTTTACTAATTCACTGGAGACGAGGATAGTACCAGGATGGCCTGAGCTCCAGGTGCGTCGTAGTTCAAATCTGGTACCGGAATCGTGTTCAGCGGTTCCTAAAACTCCCGTTGCATTTCAGAGCATATTAAAAATCAATCCATGGAGATGACCTAGGTCATCAAGGTATCCTGACCACCAAGTGACTATTGAGTGTCATGGTCACGACCCGTATGCTCCAGAAAACCTCCATAACAGGTTCCATGCCTTTGCAGAAGGCATTTCTGCGAATTCCCTGGAGACGTCGATAGACCACGAAGTTCTGAGCCCCAGGTGTGTCGTAGTTCAAATCTGTCACCGGAATCGTGATCAGCGACACAGAAACCCCCGAGTGAGAAATTTTGGCTATATTTGGAAATTTTTTCAACATTTTTAATATTATCTCCTGAATGTGCATTCAAAGAGATGCATTTTCCTCTGTGGATATGCTAAAATGCACATTAGATGAAAACAAATTGGAAACATTTTTTGTAAATGACATCCTGAATCGATTAAAAAAATATTATCAAAATCGATTCATCCGATTTTTTTTTACTTTGGCATTTTTTATGCTTTATTTCCTCGACTATGTGTTTCACAGCTCTATGTATTATCCTGACACTGCTGTGAGGTTATTGTTATTGACACTAGATAAGCTTACGTCCATGATATCACACAGTAATGCTACATACAGCATAAACTACAACACTAGATAAGATTACAAACATCCGAAAAAATCCATTGGTAGTCTGGTAAAGTTGGCATTTCACATCGTGATTTTGCTACTACTGACCGATTTGGACGTTCTTGGTGTCAAAATGTTCGGGAAAGCGCCCCGAACCGGAAGACTTTCGTTATCCATATTTGTTAATTAACAATTATGCCTCTAATTAATTGTTGACTTGGACCGATAATTAACTAATGTATTTGACAAAAAACTATGAAAGGAAATTGGCCGCAAATCGTTGATCACGAATCCGTTGTCAGAATCGGAAAATTCGAGAAAACTCGACATTTTCATGGAAAATGACAACCAAAATCTGTAAACGGTGCATCACTAGCTTAAAAATAATCACTCGTTGGTTTTCGAGGTCGCTGATCACGATTCTGTTATCAGAATCGGATAATTCTACATATTTGGCAGGGAAACTCGGCATTTTCATGGAAAATGTCTACAAAACTCTGCAAATGTTGCAACACGAGCGTAAAAATATACACTCGGGGGTTTTCGAGGTCGCTGATGTGGATTCTGATGTCAGAATCGGAACATTTTACGTATTTGGCTGGAAAACTCGGCATTTTCTATCACTCAATCAATCTATTAATATTATTTATACAGGGTGTCCTCGAACTGCGTGGCCAAAATCAAACCGAAGATTCTTTGATTCGAAAAAAAGTTGATGAGCCTTTTTACTTTTGCCTCAAGTGTCTTGTTTACCCGGTAGAGGGCTTCAAAATTGCAAAAATAATTTTGTTTTTTCGGTATAACTTGAGAACGTGATGAAGAACTTTTACAATATTTAGCGAGTGAGTTACTGTCAATACTGGCCATTTTTGAGAGTGGAGCACAGAGCCTTAGAGACCATAGAAATGGCTCAAACTTGAGGACGTAACGGGAAAAGTGTCCAGAACTTTTTTGTGGTCGATGTAATTCACTCTATATTTTTTATGCAGATAGCTTATCTAATTTGAAAACTTTTTTTACTCTTAGAAAATTTTGATCAAATCAACGGATTAGCTTGAAACAATTAATTTTCGAGTCTCTGCAATTTTGGCTTACTAATTTTACTTGATTAAAATACCTTAGTTGCCTTTGCTTTTCTAATGTCATTTTGGCATTTGAAGAATTTATTCTCAAAACTGTCAGTTTTTACTTTGCTTTCCGTAAAAATTTTATAAAATTATGGCTCAAAATTTCACTAACACTGAAATGTTTGATATGTTATTGATTTATGGACTTTGTCGTTGCAATGGCCGGAGAAGGGAAAGATATCCGCATCGCAGAATTCCAAATCGGCAAACCTTCGCGAAACTGGCAAATTTGAAGCAAATCGCAGAGAAACTGGACGCAGACGGACAAGAAGGACGTTAGAGCTCGAAGAAGCGATACTGGAAGCGGTTGAAACTGAACCTGGGATAAGCACACTACGTTTGGGACTTCGTATTGGAGCCTCAAAATCATTAGTTCATAATGTACTGAAAGAAGAACTGTTGTATCCCTATCATATTAAAACAGTTCAAGACTTATTGCCCATGGATCCAGGTCATCGGCTAGATTTCTGTCGGCTTATTGTTCAAAGACAAAACGCAAACCCCAATTTTTGTAGAAGAATTCTGTTCACGGACGAAGATACTTTCACGAGATGTGGTCTTTTTAACCTCCATAATGAACATTTCTATGCTGATGAAAATCCTCATGAAACGCAAGTTACATATTTTCAGAATCAAACTAAAATCAATGTTTGGGTTGGAATTGTGGATAACTTTATTATTGGCCCTACCGTTATACCCGATCGATTGAACGGGGAGAACTACTTGAACTTTTTGGAACAAAGGCTACTTGAACTGTTGGAAGACTTGCCCTTACACATTCGTCGTGGCCTGGTTTATCCATGATGGTGCACCTCCTCATTTCACATTAGCTGTGAGGTGACATTTGAATGCGGAATATCCAGATCGCTGGATAGGTAGAGGACACGATGCACCAGTGAACTGGCCGGTCCGCTCTCCTGATTTGACGCCCTGCGACTTCTTTCTATGGGGCGCTTTGAAGTCGAAAGTTTATGCAGCTCCAGTAAACACAGGAGAGGAATTATTGCAACGAATTAATCATGAAGCGGATTTATTGAAGAATGATCCTGAAGTACTAGCCAGAGTTCAATCCAATTTCTTGGAACGAATAAATTTGTGTATTCAGGAAAATGGGCAACATTTCGAACAATTGATGCCTTAGCGATTTCCCAAAAAGTTTTGTTGTTTCTTTTAATTTAGCATTTGTTTTTCCTAAATAATCACATCGTTTCCCCATTTCTATTGGGGAGATATTAACCATTTCAGTGTTAGTGAAATTTTGAGCCATAATTTTATAAAATTTTTACGGAAAGCAAAGTAAAAACTGACAGTTTTGAGAATAAATTCTGCAAATGCTAAAATGACATTAGAAAAGCAAAGGCAACTAAGGTATTTTAATCAAGTAAAATTAGTAAGCCAAAATTGCAGAGACTCGAAAATTATTTTTTTCAAGCTAATCCGTTGATTTTATCAAAATTTTCTAGGAGTAAGAAAAGTTTTCAAATTAGATAACCTATCTACATAAAAAATATCGACCACAAAAAAGTTCTGGACACTTTTCCCGTTACATCCTCAAGTTTGAGCCATTTCTATGGTCTCTAAGGCTCTATGCTCCGCTCTCAAAAACGGCTATTATTGACAGTAACTCACCTGCCAAATATTGTGAAAGTCCTCCATCACGTTCTCAAGTTATACCGAAAAAACAAAATTATTTTTGCAACTTTGAAGCCCTCTACCGGCTTAACAAGACACTTGAGGCAAAAGTAAAAAGGCTCATCAAATTTTTTTCGAATCAAAGAATCTTCGGTTTTATTTTAGCCACGCAGTTCGAGGACACCCTGTATAATAATAATCGCGCCACGCTAGTATAAAATAAGTAATAAAAGGGCGCCTTTCAATAATTCAAGTATAAGATAGTTGTGAAAAAAAAAAAAATTAAATCTCGTGATCGTAACGAATCGATTTTTTTAAGGGGGCATATTACAGAGGTCGTATAGGTAGGTATGTTCAGGAACATATCTAGAACGTATCTGGTTGTGATTTTCCATGAAAATGTCGAGTTTTCCTGTCAGTAAAGTAGAATTTCTCGATTCTGACAACGGATTCGTGATTAGCGACCTCGAAAACCTCCGAGGGATTTTTTTACGCTGGTGATGCACCGTTTGCAGATTTTGGTCGTAATTTTTCATGAAAATGTCGAATTTTTACCGAATTTTCCGATTATGACAAAGGATTCGTAATCAGCGACCTCGAAAGCCCTCGAGTAACGATTTGCGGCCAATTTCCTTCGATTTTTTGTGTGAAATACATTAGTTAATTATGGGTCCAAATCAACAATTAATTAGAGGCCTAATTGTTAATTAACGAATAGGGATAACAAAAGCGTGGGTTCAAAATGGGGTTTTCTGACTTCATTTTCATTTTGACTTCAAGAACGTCCAAATCGGTTGATAGTACCAAAATAGCTTCATTTTTGATTTTTGAGGGCCATTTTGACAACGACTATGGGTGCTATCTTTTGTGCAAAAAAACACCGGACTTGCTTCGTGGACACGCCCCTATTAATACATTATTAACTCTGATAGGTCCAAAAGATACTTCATTAGATATCAACGATCTGTGTGAATTTTTTCAAAATCGGTTAAATAATTGTTTTAAAATTAATGAAATGTTGATTTTTAAAGAAAGTTAGACTTGAACTGTATATCGGAAACGAATCTTTTTCGGACATATATTAATATGAACGTTCTTTCATATTTTGAACCAAAAAATCTGACCTTGAACTTTCGGGCATCATTAATGAAACATCCTGTATATTTAGAACACCTGTACAACGATGGAAATAATCAGTTACAATAAATTCGATTGATTGCTTTTAGTCCAGGCTGTGAACCGGAAAAAAAAAAAGCATGTAGGTTCGAATCGAAAAATTTTTGTTGCATTAGCTTCAGGAGATTCTCAGGATCATTCATACACCTTAAAACCTCTTGGGAACCCCAACCCCACCCATTGGAGGCGACATTTGCAACATGCCAAGTCTTGAATTGTATTTTCTACAAGAAAAGGTATTTTGGCATTTCGAGTGCACCTAAGAAGTTTTTTGGGTCGCTGAACACGAATCCAGATTTACTTGCAATCCATCGTAGGAGTGGTCAAATCGACAAAATTGGCCAATTGCGCACCCCTTATATGTTATTCTGCAATTTACGTGTTTTTGTCAATTCAAGTGCACCAAGGAAGTTTTTTGGGTCGCTGAACACGAATCCGAAGCCAGATTTACTTGCAATTCATCGTTGAGGTGGTAAAATTGAAAAAATTGGCCAATTTTGCACCCTTAATATGTTGTTTTGCAATTTACGTGTTTTAGGCATTTCAAATAAACCAAAGAGGTTTTTTGGGTCGGTAAATACGATTACGAAACCAGATTTACTTAAAATTCATCGTTGGGGTGGTGAAATCGACAAAATTGGCCAATTTTGCACCCCTTATATGTTATTCTGCAATTTACGTGTTTTTGTCAATTCTAGTGCAATTGGGTCGCTGAACACGAATCCGAAGCCAGATTTACTTGCAATTCATCGTTTAAGTGGTAAAATTGACAAAATTGGCCAATTTTGCACCCTTAATATGTTGTTTTGAAATTTACGTGTTTTATCATTTCGAGTGCACCAAGGAGGTTTTTTTAGTCCCTGAATACGATTCCAAAGCCAGATTTACTCGAATATCATCGTAGGAGTGGGAAATTCACAAAAATGGCTAATTTGACACGCTTCTAAATTTTTATTATTTTTGCATTTTAAAATTATTTCGGAGTTTTCTCCTTTTTCAATATTAAAAGGATAGGAATATTAGTAATTGTTTGAAAAAGAACACAAATATTTAATAACTACACTTTCATGTTCAAAAAACACTTGATTGATAACACTTAAATGCAACAACTTTCATACACTGACACACGCTTCTGCGTTCTTGTTGGTTCTTGAACCATAAAATACAAAATGAAATATAAGTCGAAGTATATAGAATACAAATATTCAACTAAAATGATATCAACGCTGTGAAACAAATGTAGCTACAAGAGAGAATGTTGTCCTTTGTCGTCTATAAAGAAACTGAACAGATTATTATGCAAGCAGTGGACCACGTCATAAACAGATGCGACGTTTGAACACATGCACATGTAGGTGGATATAACCTGTGGCTGTAAAATGAGATAAGTTTAGAAGGATACAGTCTTTGGTTTTCTGTACATTAAATATGTATACGAAGGGGCCCAACGCATTAAAAAAAGAAGGAATTTAACAATTATTATGATGAGTACAACACACCTTCTTATATCTACCTTTTTTACATTATATCTGGGTACGTTACTTACAAAATAGTGCACCTGCCGGTATAAAGATAGATGCCTGTATATTAATACCTATAGGTATACTATATACTATACCTGGCGTAGAGATTTTGTATACCTGTGCCTAAAGAAACGTAAAAAGGGAAAAAATATATTTTGAAAACCGTTTTATTCTATTTCAAGATACCAATATTTTGGTGTTGGTGACCAATTTTGTCTATTTCACCACCCCAACGATGAATTTTAAGTAAATCTGGCTTCGGAATCGTATTCAGCGACCCAAAAAACCCCCTTGGTGCAATCTAAATGCCTAAAACACGTAAATTGCAAAATAACATATTAGGGGTGCAAAATTGACCAATTTTGTCTATTTCACCACCCCAACGATGAGTTTTAAGTAAATCTGGCGGCGGAATCACATTCAGCGACCCAAAAAACCTCCTTGGTGCAATCTAAATGCCTAAAACACGTAAATTGCAAAATAACATATTAGGGGTGCAAAATTGACCAATTTCGTCTATTTCACCACCCCAACGATAAATTTTAAGTAAATCTGGCTTCGAAATCGTATTCAGCGACCCAAAAAACCCCCTTGGTGCAATCTAAATGCCTAAAACACGTAAATTGCAAAATAACATATTAGGGGTCCAAAATTGACCAATTTTGTCTATTTCACCACCCCAACGATGAGTTTTAAGTAAATCTGGCGGCGGAATCACATTCAGCGACCCAAAAAACCTCCTTGGTGCAATCTAAATGCCTGAAACACGTAAATTGCAAAATAACATATTAGGGGTGCAAAATTGACCAATTTCGTCTATTTCACCACCCCAACGATGAATTTTAAGTAAATCTGGCTTCGGAATCGTATTCAGCTACCCAACAAACCACTTAGGTGCACTCGAAATGCCAAAATACCTTTTCTTGTAGAAAATACAATTCAAGACTTGGCCTGTTGCAAATGTCGCCCCCAATGGGTGGGGTTGGGGTTCCCAAGAGGTTTTAAGGTGTATGAATGATCCTGAGAACCTCTTGAAGCTAATGCAAAAAAAATTTTTTGATTCGAACCTACATGTTTTTTTTTTATTATATCTAAAATCCCGGTTCACAGCCTGGACTATTTTTATTCCCAATTTATATCTCCGAGTTAGTTATTAAAACAGTTGACGATCATCAATTTTCGGTTGCGAAGGCGAAGTGAAACGCATTTCAAGGAACAACGCGACTAAACGTAAATCCTGAGAGATACGACAGACCGGCTAGTTTATGTAACAGCTGACGATCGCAACTCTCAGATTGAAGGAAAACGCCTCGTTACTGAAACCCGATAACTCATTTATAGTAGATAAAGCAAAAATTTCAAAAGGTCTGAAATCAATGGAACTACGACGGTTTGACCGTCACTATCCTTTAATAGATTTTCATACACAACAACCATTGAAAACGAAATATTTGCAATAACATTCAAAAAATGATGATTTATTGCATTCACAACGTATTGACGAAATTTTCATTG
Source organism: Endomychus coccineus (assembly GCA_958510875.1). Taxonomy (NCBI): domain Eukaryota; kingdom Metazoa; phylum Arthropoda; class Insecta; order Coleoptera; family Endomychidae; genus Endomychus; species Endomychus coccineus. The sequence goes on from OY294067.1 coordinate 289,523,984, forward strand.
ATCTTGTAAAACATCATTGTAATCTACCTTGTGAACAGTTTTTAGATGTTTACGTAAATAAAATTTATATTTTGCATAATAACCGCAATACATACACTGCATACTTCCGATTTTTTGACATTCGTGTTGTTCGTGTCGACGTAACGATCTTCTTTGCTTATAATCTTTGCCACATATCTCGCACACGAATGGTCGGTCTGAAAATGGAAGAATTAGTATTTGGCTAAACACACATAAACAATTCAAAGGAATATGTCACACTGTATAATCGATTATCATCATATTGATATTTTTTAGATCGCTATTATTGCCAAAAACAGTTGTCCTCTTTTTTGTAACTGCGTTTAGTTTGTCTTATATACAAGGCATTATAGTCATCAAACCTTAGTTTATAAACAAGTTACTTTTGACGTGTGCTTTTCAGGTTTTGAATTATTAATATATCATTTTTATTTTGGTTCCCTATTAATAGTCAGTCCCTCTGTAATTTTGTTTGACGTTTTGAGTTCAAATTTTTACGTTCCTTAATTTTGGTCAATCTTCATGTCTTTGGGTGCGCTTGTTGCGAATATGGACATTAAAAATGTCTGGGCCCTATGCTACTCGAGTTATTGGCCATTTTTTGGGTCCAAATTGCCCCGACTTTGGTGTTTTTTCAATTCCTAGATAAACTCTGAGCTCCACTCGATCGTTTTATGACAGAAAGAGTTGTGAGGAATCAGAACGAGTGAAATGACGCCATTTAGAAGTTAATAGAATGTAAGGGGCAAAGTATAGGGCCCAAAAAGTGTGATTTTTCACGCTTCAGCGTTTGACAGTTACACAAAAAAAAACAACTAAAAATTCCAATCCTTAATTGCCGAAGATGATGTATATTAGCGTTAACCCGGGTTCGAACCAACCCGGGAGACTTTTTTTTTTTACTTTTTTTAATAATTATGATACAAAATCATAATAACTTTACTCTGGAATTTATAGAATAGAGTATGGTGAATGTAATGTCTTGTTCATAGGATAAACTGGTCGTAATTTTTGTGTAATATTCCAATAACATTTGAGAAGCTACATACTCAAACCTCATATGCAACATACTCATAATTCTAACTTATATATTCAGGAAAAATGATAATAATACAATATGTATTCTAGAATCAATGGAATTTTCAAAGCAATAATAGTAATATAATATAGAATGACCATATTCACCATCTGTCAAACAATTTTGTAAATGAGAAATACCAAGGAGCATCGACAATATTCTGTTCTGGAACGGTTGGAGGCAATAATCATAATTGCTTTTTTGATAGTATATCTGTTTAAGCACTTTCTTAGGTTTTGACAGAGAGCTGGGAATTCCGTCCCAATAGTCAATACATTTTTTATAATTAGTTTTAATTCCATTATGCTGTTTGGATTTAAGCTTGGTACCTAGGCCCAATTATTTGGCTGTTTCGTTGGGTGGAATTATATTGAAGGTGGTGATTAATATTTCTGTTTGTAAAGTTGGTATGCACTGATTTGCTTTCATTGCTTTTTAAACATCAGTGCCTAGTCCATGCGGTTATGTTGTTTGTTGGACTATTGTTTAATGTATGGTGTTTCCTACTCTTTACGTTGCGGTGTATCAGCACCTGGGATGTGTATAACAAGTAAAGCACTGGTCCTGACACGCTGTCTTGAGATACTCCTGTATTTATCGTTTTCAGTTCTGCTTAACCATGAAAGTTCGCTGAGTTATATCCAGGGGTGCTGCACAAACTGCACAGCAAGGCATTTTATAAATTGTTTTGGCAGTATGTTTCATCCATTTGGGGAGGGTGTTTTTGTCGAGCCACATGTTCATTCACCTTCCAGCAGGAGTTCCGTCATTTTTAAGAAGTTTCCTTTCAAGTGCAAAATCCACTCACTGAAAATATAATTCGTTTCCTTGGATTTTTTTGTTTCGTTCTTTACTAAATTTCGAATAGAAAGAAATACATATTGCAACAAGATTTATTGTACGTAACTACACAAATCATTTATAAGTAAACAACGAATAAAACATTTTGATAAAATAAATAGAGCTACTTAGGGACAGGTTATTACATTTCATGCTAATGACTAAATGGAATATTTTTCAATGTTATTGTTGGAATTAACATGCATACTCAAATTGATATTGGAATAAGAATGTCTATAAGATTGCATGAAGGATAAGGATGGAATAAAATTAGTATCTAACATTGCGATGGAAGTGTTGTAGAGTTTCAAAGTCAACACAAAATGCCCTTGAGGAATTTAAAAGCAAATTACTGGAAAGAAACATTACAAAAATTATTCACTTTACATACACAATATGATGGAAGTTGTAATAACGTAAGGGGTTATCTGTTTCTGCAGTTTTTTACAGCATATTATACAGCTATATGCTCATTCAGAAATGGGTTAAATCTGTGAACCTCGTACATTTACTGAAGGTGAAAAATGAGCAGAGTTTTTTGAGCAAATTTAGTGAGAAAATTGAAAAAAAAAAACATAGGAATCGAGGAAAAAAAAATGAAAGTCAGCATATATATAAATATATCTATTATATATAAATTCTCGGGAAATAGGTCACACTAACACATATGCTTATTATTTACGAACAGAAACACGGCGACGGCGACGTGGGCATTTTTAGTTGGAATTGGTGCGATAAGGACGTTTTGTGCTGATACAATTAGTTTTAAGAAATTCTGTTTTAGGCATAATATGCCTTCTGATGATGGTCGTGAGACCGAAACGTACGTAAAGACGAAAATAATAAGCATTTGCGTTAGTGTGACCTATTTCCCGAGAAATTATATATAATTCATACCTGGGTCAAGAATCATTATTAATATATAAATATACTTATATTATTTATATTATATATTTTTATTGATTTACTAAAATGTAATTAACTGGAAGTACATGTAGAAATAAAGTTTTGATTTGAGTTTTTGAATGATTGCAGTAAAACATGAATAAAAAAATTATCAGATGAAATATTTTTTTTGTAATCGTAAGTGCTTAGTTAGTTATTTATCCATGTAAGTCTAAGTTGTTATAAATTCAAAACTACAATTAAATTTAATAATTGTTTTATCCTAGTTAAGCAAGGAAATCGATGAAAATAAATTTTCGAAAAAACCAAAAGCCAAAAGGCGATGTGTTTCATTGAGATGTAGAATTGAAATTGCTGAATAAAAACCCATACCTCAATATAAAACTGTAAAAACAAAGCGGGTAAATTTTTACGCTGGTTTCGAATGCTGATTGATCACTTCTAGCACAAATTGATATAGTCTAAAATAGGCAAAACCTTCCAAACTTGACGCAGTTCGATGGATTGAGATGCGGTTTTCTGCATTCGATTCAGAAAATGATTTAGAAAATTTGTCCAGTATTTTTTTTTGTGAAAAAAAATTTTGTGCATTTCTACAGCCAAAAAAAAGATTTTTCTGAGTACACTTATTGAAGTGAATGGAAAAAACGGACTCGAATTGGTTTCTCGGGGGTTTTTGGGGTCGCTGAACACGAATATGCTATCAAGAAAATTCCCTGAGGTCCCCTTGGACTTCCCCCGGAGTATCCAGGCGTCCTGACGCCCTAGATATCGATGAAATTAATAAAAAAATTATTTTTAATGTTTGTTAACTGTTCAAGAGGTGATATAAAAGTTGCTAGTGATGATTACGACGTGAAAAAACTCTTCTGCAATACCTGGTGTACCCTGAGTCCGGGTAACCACGTCATCATCTGGGAATTTGTTAAATTTTCTTAATTGAATGTAACAAATTCTAGCTCTCGGGGGTTCTGAAAGTAGCCTATCACGACTATGACACTCGCAATGTTCTGTGAATTACCTAGGGGTGTTTCCGGGTCCCTGGAACCCTCTGTATCAGGGCCGGCACTACAATAAGACAACCGGGGCAATGCCCCGGGGCCCCCGGCCTGGGGGGGGCCTGAGCGATGAACAAAAACAGAAAAAATGTTTCGAAGTGCAAGCATTTTTAGCGCTGTCTCATTGTTCTTTGTTATGTGAAAATTTATCAACTGATTAATTTATTTATTCAGAATAATAGACTATTGCGAAAAATCTGTTTAATATAATTACCTCTAAACCTATAAGATTCTGTACAAATCTTGAGCTTAGAAAAAAAAACGGTATTGTTATAAGTGTGATATTTTATAAACGTAAAGAATTTATCATTTTATGGAGCGTTTTTTCCGAAGTTACCCTTTTCTCGGATATACATGTCGTAAAAGAGCTAGCTCATTTTTTGATAATTGAAAATGCGTTACTGTCATTCAGCTACCCAGATGTTTGTACAGCCCTTCTCATGTTTCTGACAGTCCCAGTCACTACGGCAAAAGCTGAACAATCGTTTTCGAAATTAAAATTGATCAAAAGTTACTTGCGGAGCTCGATGCAACAAGAAAGGCTGAGCAACTTATCATTGTTATCAATCGAAAATCTGAGAGCGCGCACAATTGATTTCGATAAAGTCATTGAACAATTTATCTCTTCAAAAGCAAGAAAAAGAATGTTCAAAGTTTTTTTTCTCAAATATCGAATCGTGATTATGAGCATTAGTTTAATCTTTTAATACTAAAATCTTATCGAACAACTTCTGAATATCAGCGAATTAAAGGTGATTTATAATGACAACTCGAATATGTCATCTTTCTCTATATAATTCATAATTTTGTAATGTAAGGGATGAAATACCGTATGATATTATAGCTAAGAATATATTACTACTTTACATGATTGATGATGTTATAATGTCTGATATTTTAACTTACAAATTAATATGTAATACAACGTGAAAAATGTGTAAGACAAATAAAACAAATTATTTATGAATAGAAATAATAATGCCTTGTTTCTTTTTTTTTTACAAAAATTGGAAAAAATTGAGTTGACAAACTGAATAGAAAAATAGGGCCCCGAACTTAGTCTTGCCCCGGGGCCCGTTAAGCTCTAGGTCCGGCCCTGCTCTGAATCCACGTCATCTTCTATGAATTTGTTAATTTTTCTTCATAAAAGGTGTAATAAATTCTGGCTCTCGGGGATTTTCAAAGTCGCCGATCACGACTAAGACGCTCGCAATGTTCTGCAAATCACCTGGGGGTGTTTCCAGGTCCCCGGAGCACCGTGTATCTACGTCATCTTCTAGGAATTTGTTAATTTTTCTTAATTCAATGTTCTACAAATTACTTGGGGGTAATTTGTTATATTTTATGAAGAAAAATTAACCAATTTCTAGAAGATGGCCTAGAAACACAGGGCTCCAGAGACCTGGAAATACCCCCAGGTAATTTGCAGAACATTGTGAATGTCATAGTCGTGATCGGCGACTTTGAAAATCCCTGAGGGCTGAATTTGTTACATTTAATTGAGAAAAATTAACAAATGTCTAGAAGATGATGTGGTTACCCGGACTCAGGGTATACCAGGTATTGCAGAAGAGTTTTTTCATGTCGTAATCATCACTAGCAACCTTTATATCACCTCTTGAACAGTTAACAAACATTAAAAATGATGTTTTAATTAATTTTACCGACATCTAGGGCGTCAGGAGGCCGTGATACCCCGGGGGAAGTCCAAGGGGACCTCAGGAAATTTTCTTGATAGCATATTCGTGTTCAGTGACCCCAAAAACTCCCGAGAAACCAATTCGAGTCAATAAATGCAATAAATTTTTCCAGCAGAAAAAAAATACCGGACAAATTTTCTAAATCACTTTCTGAATCGAATGCAGAAAACCCCATCTCAATCCATCCAACTGCGCTGGGTTTGGGATGTGGAATGTTTTATTTCCTCGACTAATATCAAACTTATGAACAATAAACGTATTCATTATTACTGATCTTACAAATTCAGGCCATCTGGCATTTTATTGCAATACAATTCCAACGAAACAATATTCTCTTTCATTTTATACGAAGAAAAATGTGTACTCTGGTTGTGCTAAACTTGAAGATTGACCTACAATGAAAATAATCCCTTTGTTTACTAACTAGCGCCTACTTATTGATACTATAGCTTAAAAAATATACATAACATACAGCAACACAAATGTTCCATGAAGCATTGTCCACTCATTCTTCGTTGAATCTCTTTATAAATCACTTCCACTCTTCCGATTCTGGAACATATTTTGACTTTTTGAACTCATCTTTTAAAATTCCAAGATAGTTGTAAACTGTTAGTGCATCCAGTTTATGAACAAATTTGAGATGTTGCTTCAAATGAAAATTGTATCTTGATACGTAATTGCACAGATAACACCGAATCTGGCATTCTTTCTGGCATTCGTGTCTTACATGTCTTCGTAGTGACGTCACTTGGAGGTAGCGTTTCCCACAAGTGGGGCAACGGTATGGACGATCTAAAAATAAATATTTTAGTACCACATTGACTGAGTCGAGGTTTTATATTAAATTTCAAATCAGGTCATGAATTTTCAGAGATAGATTTTGAGTCCATTCAACAAAGGTATCTCCATTAGGTATTTAGATATTTTTGTAACATTTTGGCTACACATGAGGAGGACCTATAATGTTTGTAGAACATCGTGTGAGCAAGCGGTGGAGAGATGTGAAATACAAAAGAGCAAGAGTTCCATTACTTCGCCATTCCATAGAAGGATGCAGTCTGGTAGAAAGGAGTTCGGCAGGTCTCGGGTCTGACTACAAAATAGTCTAGGAGCCAGAACGATATTGATGGTCTGAACATTAACACCCGATGGTACTATGGTTTACCGTTAGAGGAGGGTTCATTGACCAATTCATCTCACAGACCGAATTTTCGCTGGCTGCTAGATCTCGAGATACAGCATCCGCATTCTTTTTTTTTTGACTGATGGTCAACCCTTTTCCAAGTTGCGGTTATTGGAAAGGATGCCATTCTTATACACTTCCACCATGTGCCATCATTTTTTATCGTGTCCGTTTATCAGGCCGACCAGTTAAAATTGGACCGAAAATGGACTCCCAAACCTGGTGGAAAATGTTCATTGGTGTTGGCAATTGTTAACATACCCGATGCCATCAAAAGTTATAGATCCATTTCCGAGCAATTGGCCATTATTTGGACCAAACGTTTGTCTTTTTTTCGTTTTGTGGCTAAGACTTGCGGGTTACAAGGTAACATGATGGCACCATGTTAAATAACTTTATTGTAGGTCAAATAAAGATTTAAAATTATTGCCATCACTCACTTGCCTATTTCAAATCTCCAAAACCCTCTAAAATCACCCCCAAAACAAAACAAGAAACAAAAAACGACCGTTTCGATTTTAAACTCAGTCAGAATCTGAATAATTGACTAATTTATCATAAAATTGGTCATGTTATCCGTATTATTCATATTTTTTTGGAGGTGAGTTTAGGGGGTATTGGGGGGTTTAAATAGGCAAGGAGTGATAGCAATAATTTCAAATCTTAATTTGATCTCCAAGACAGTTATTTAACATGGTGCCATCATGCTACTTTGTAATGCGCAAGAGTTAGCCACAAAATGAGAAAAAAATCATTGTTGGTCCAAATAATGGCCAATTACTCGGAAATGGACCGATACATTTGGATGGCATAGGGTATTTCAACAATTACCAACACCAATGAACATTTTCCACCAGGTTTGGGAGGGTTAACGTGCAGTCCATTTTCGGTCCAATTTTAACTGGTCAGCCTGATAAACCGACACGATAAAAAATGATGGCACATGGTCTAAGTGTATGAGAATGTCATGCTTTTCAAGTAACCGTAACTTGGAAAGGGTTAAGATCCAGTCAAAAAAAAAATGCGGATGCTGTATCTCGAGATCTAGCAGCCGGCGCAAATTGGGTCTGTGAGATGAATTGCTCATTGAACCGTCCTCTAACGATAAACCATAGTGCCATCGGGTTAATGTTCAGACCATCAGCTGGATGGTCTGGCTCCTAGACTGAAAAGATGACTATCCGTAGCTCGTCAATTTGCCTGGTATTGCTAGTGTTGGGACAACCGATGAGTTTTCTGGTGAGCACCGTACATAGAAACATCTATACAAAAGGTGGAAATCGCCCAATTTTCTACGTTGGGAACTCAATGAATTCGTATATAGCTTTCTTCCGAATAGAAAGTATGTATGGGATCTAAATTAAACTAGTACACTACTACTTGATTCGGTTACTGATTTTAAATAATTGTTTCACATTTTATAAGATACTGTTAACAGAATAATAATAATGATAATCTTTATTTCAAATTTAGCCTTAGAACACAAAAGTATCATAAAACACAAAATGAAATGGTGTCAATTAATGCCAAAGAAAAACGTTTACATTCTAAAATAATCCCCTAAACAATAAGATTCCAAATTGCTTAGTAGTTTCTTAGTTTATGTTTTAAATTCTCTATAGTTTGTTATCAATTTTATACGATCTGGCAATTAGTTATAAATGTTAATGCATATCAAGATGGATCTTTTTCACTTAAGGATAACCTGTAAATAGGATAACATATATTTAAAGTTCTATTATTGTAATTTACTTTACTGTTATTTTGTAAAAAACTTACCTTATTTCAAAATAAATAAAGAAGACATTCGAGCAAATATATACCATATACTGTTAGTATTTCAGTTTGTTTAAATTTATTTCTACATGAATCTCTAAACTTCATGCCAAGTATTATGCGTGAGATTCTTTTTTGAGCTAAGAAAATTGAGTTGGTTATTGAATTTACACCCCAAAATATAATACCATATCTAACTAACGATTCGAAATTCGCATAGTATAGAATTTTTCTAACATTATCCTCTATGTATTTCTTTATCAACCTGATAGCATAGCAGACCTGATTCAGCTTTTTCAGTGACTGTTCTATATGTAGGGACCATTTTAAAAATTCATCAATAATGATTCCAAGAAATTTGGTGTATTTAACAGTGGGAATATTCTTGTCATTAATCAGCATACTCGAAGGATTGTCTTTTGATTTATTAGCTCTGAATATTATTAAATTAGTCTTTTCCTCATTAATAACGGTTTCATTTCTGTCAAACCAGCTTTTTGTTTGATTAAACAAATCGTTACTTCTTTGTTCTAATTGTTTCGGGTTTTTTCTTGCCACCAGAAGGTTAGTATCGTCTGCAAAATTTGTGATTGCAGAATCGTCTTGGCTAACTATACTATTTAAATCATCAATCATTAAAAAAACAATATAGGATCCAATATTCTGTCTTGTGGGACTCCCACGAGGTTTGATAATTTATCGCACTTCACGATGTTTCCATCCTTAGCAATTGAAATACACTGTGAAGTATGATGTAAGCCAAGAATCGTATGACTGTGAAGTTTTCCACAAATGAACTTTGCAGGACTTATAGTAATCTTAAAAATCGAAATAGAGATTCCAGTGTTTTCGTACGTAAGGTTTTAGAATTTTACAAATTACATATGTTTAAAACTAGGTCCAGCTTACCTGTTGCATTAATTTCACGAAACACTTAATCAAGCTTAAAACTACATCCGTTGGCATTCAAGGTTGGTATATGTTCATGTTCGGACTAGCTTACAATAACTAAGGGAACTTCAATAACAGAATCAGTTTCAGATAACATTTATTTAAAAATTTAATAAAATTCCACAAATAATACTGAGATGCTGCATAATTCTACGACCTAAATAAAAAATATCCAATGTATGGTCGATTTATCTGTATTTATTTGATGAATGTTGATTAATTTTGCATATAAACTTGATACGGTCTGAGAAACTAGATACCAATTTACACTAAGGCCTGTAACATACAATGCCAATTGTTCCACTACAGAGACATTATTGAAGCGAGTTATGAACTGTGATAATGATAACCCTTGACTATAAAGTTAAATGGACACATTCTAAGCGGCTGGGAAAACACCCAACTCATCTCTTGCTAGCACCCTCACGATGTTGGCTGGGTCTATTATCTTTACAGTACTAGGTTATAACCAAACCGTTTGGTTGAATAATTGCATGTATTTTAGGCTCGATTTTGGCGCATGTTTTAATTATTCGTAAATTCTTCAGAACAACCTCAAACGTTACAATTTAGTGGGAACTTGTCTTTCACTTATCATGAAGAGATTTATTTCGCATATCCGCCTTTAGAAACAATTCAATTCTCTCTGAGTGGAAATAAGATAGATAGGACTGTTATATTCATGAAGCGGTGCCATCATTCTCCCAAACATCAAAATATTTTGTCAGGTTACTGATAAACGATAAAGAATTTAAGTTTTTTTTGTTCATGTTCTGCTCCCTTAAGTATAAAGTAACACTAATATAGAACAATCGTCTTAAAAAAAAGTTGGAGTATTTAATTTTTAATTAGGTCACCAAATTAGTCTTTAATGAAACTTCAATTACTAGTGCAGTCAATGAAAAAATTGGGTGAGGAAGGATTCTCACGGCGTGTTCTTAAACTGAAGATGGTGCACTTGGAGGTTTAGTATGAACTCGCATATGTTTCTTCAAGTCCGATTTATATTTAGCAGAGTAAGAACAATGTGGACATGGGATCCTAGATACGTTTTGGCATTCGTATCTTATGTGCCTGTGTAGTGATCCCATTTGCACATAACTTCTATTGCATCGTTCACACTTGAATCTGCCTAAAATTAGATGAAAATTAGTTGGAAAAACATATAATACGATGTCACCTTAATTACATAATATTTTATTTCCATGTATCCAATTACCTTGAATTGCGAATATGTTCACATTCATTCTCCATTTTGGCTCCGATTATTTTTAATAATATTCATAGATAGCTAATTATTGTCTATGAATTATCTGTATTACCTATTGGAAAAAAACGAAACCTAGTCAAAGTTATGCATTTTCAAATGAAGCAATGCTGAAGATAATAATATGTCATAATCAATATTATTATGTTTCACGATCCAAAACATAATAATGAAAAAAAAATGAAAAACAGTTTCCCAAATATACTATATAATTATTAAACTAATCAAGTTTCAAACTCATCGATTCTCTATTCGGAGTGACGGAATATTATTTGACATATCATGCTGATATATCCTAAAAATCGTTCTTATACTTATTATTTAGGTACTACTAAGTATGTTGTTATTCCATTGCTGTTATCAATTATTATTATAATATCCCAAAAGAGGAAGATTTTGAAATCGAACTTCATTAATGTCTTGATTTTAGCTGAGCATGAAATAATTTCGAAGTCATGTATATCGAGCCGAATATTCAAGACACTCCTTTCTCAAAATATAGAGTACATTATATTATATATTATGTATATTATTAAGATCAACAAATCGACGTATTAAGGTTCCCATGTTTCAACAACTAAGATTGTATCATAAGTCGTACAAGAACCTAAAATTTATTTTGTACATATTACGTGTAAAATTGAAACTGTATACAGATACGTAATGAAGACAATTCCCACTCGATAAGGACGACTGAAACATCCTCCTTAAAAAAAAAACACAATTAATTGGTTATGTAAAATGTTGATAAATTATTAGCATAAAATAATGCTAATACTGAACAACACATCATATATTCAAATATGTGTTTTGCCCGACTTATTGATTTGACGCCCCTATTAGTTCTGCCAGGAGCAACTGTTCCCATCCTCCCCCTTCGTTCTATCTATGTATGTACATCCACACATTCCTTCATGACCTATCACATTAGCAGGTCAGAAGACACTCTAAAATATCTCATTCGGCAGGTAATAAGTACCTAGCCTTGTTTTTCCCATTCACCATCAACTGATTCTCTATCCTGTATTGAAACTGAGGAATGGAGATAATTATTTGTACTTGTGTTCTTTGTTTATTCAAGAAAATATATACATTTGCTCTAATTGATTTCTCGAAAACAGAAGACTCTGGAGTTGATTTCAAAAATAACCATTAAGTAACGAGAAATAAAAATATCGATAAATTAAAAGAATTTTATTCTCCACACCCCATTAATACATAATAAGTTATACATATCAAATGACTTAACCAAATAATAGTAGGTAATTATAAAAATATATCGGTAATTTCCCAACGATGAAACAAATTAGTTCGGCCTTCGCCTAAGGCTTCACACAACAATGAAGTTACTGTAGCAAAATACTCCCGTTTAAAACTAAATAACAAAGAATAAATTATAAATCTGAAAAAGAAAATAAATATGCGTTTTCATGTAAATCAACCTGAGGGACAAATAAATACATTTTTATTCAATAAAATTTGGAAAAAATACCAAATTAATTTATAAAAATAGTGAATCAGCTTGCAATGGCAGCTGCCTGGTTAAATGTAATGTTTCGATTCATTTGTTCCTCTTGGTCAAAAAAACTTCACAGAAATGCTTCCATATTCAAGGTTGCTTTTTCTACTGGCAGCTAAATTATTAATTATTATTATTCAATAGTTGATTAAGTTATAATTTGTACTATTCATATATTTTCAACTGAATTAGTATTAAGTTAGAGTAAACATACATTGGCTTATTTCTCTAGAATATATTTTGTATAAATTTCTCAAATTCCCATATAATTACAATAAAACGTCATAGTCTCTAATATAATAAAATTTCTAAATTTAACAGTACTTATTGCTTCATAAGGCACCAAGTTGATAATATTGCTCTTCGATTGCACTAATCTACTTATTGATTTTCATCCATTGCACGATTTAATTAATTTTAAATCGCAAACGTTCTGACTACATAACAATAAATTTGTAATTCAATTATGATTGGATATCAATTGAATGTATTCAGTTGCCTCATTTATATTAATGGATTAGAATAGACCAGGATCTGAAAATTCTGAATGACTACCATTGAATGATTTCCAAGAGCAAAATATATTCTATATTGTATTAATTATTTCAATAATATTGCGATTTTAATAGACATATTGTTTTTAAAAAAATGAGGCAATTGACCAAGTTCGCGTCATTATTTCGAATAAATTTGATATTAATATAATTATAAATAAATAATAGAAATAACAACAACTATTTTATTTGGTTGAAGCCAAATACACTTAGTTTTAAATAACAATATACCAATATTTAAAATAACGTAAATTTTACTGCAAACAATTTGCCAATTATAACTTAATATTTTTCTAGTACTAAATGTAATTGGAAATGATGATTTGAAATCTTCAAATTCATTGATTACAGTATAACAATAAATCCTTTTAAAAAGTATTTTGTTGCATTTTAGACGGATAAAAATATGAAATACTCTGTATAACATATCCAAAGCGACACGAAAATGTCAACCGAAATAACCCAACCCGAACAGTCAAAAGAGTTTATGAAAAATGTATTCAAGATATTTAAGAATTGACACTATTTTTTTGTGCGATTCAGAATTCAAGACTTTTTGAGTAATTCTTGAATATATTTTTCGAGCTACTTTTTATTCATTTGAGGTCTGCACGGTTTGAGAGAAATAATAATAACTTTGATTATGACTAGGGAGCACAGTTCTGAGTAGAACGATCGTCAATAAGCTGGGGAACTTTCTGAAAAGGAAGCAAGAACTCGTATCAAAAAAATTCTTTTTGTATAATGTTCTGTGGCCGATTTGAATCATTCGTAAGGGTTGAGCTAAGTGGACACAGCCTGCCATTCACCCCTAAACGCTAAATTAACCCTATTTTCACCCTCTTTCTTGAGATAACTTTGAATTTATGAATTAATGTTTTCTTTGGGTCGCTGAACATGAATCTGAGGTCATTTTCCCGGAAAACTCATTCAATGAGCTGTAAATTAGGGAAAAATTTGGCATTTTCATACAAAATTGCTCATTTTTCACGCGATTATCGTTTTATACATAAAAAATGTTGGCAGTCGCGTATTTCGATCCAAAGTAGACCAAAACTAAGAAAAATTGGGCAAAACTGTGAAAAATCTTTCTACGTCATTAAAATTATCGTGTGATAAATCACTATAGGGGTTATTGTGGGGGCGAATATATGATTTTTCGGAAAAACGAAGAAATTTTTTTTATGAAATCTCATTTTTTTTAAATGTAATTTTTTGAGTGTCGTGTTGATTAGTATTCGTGCTTTCGATGGGCATGCTAAATTGCAAAAATTAAAAGTAATGTAAAAAAAAACAAATGTTTGAAAATTCCGGAAAATCGAAGAAAATTACAAATTTCAATATTGTAGATAAACAGTTACAATCTTGTATCAATTAAAACAGAGATGTTTATATTTATTTGATGTTCCTTTATTTTCCATATATTTTCAAACGTTTTTAAAAATCCCTATAGTGACTTATCACTCGATAACTTCAATGAAGTGGGAAGATTTTCTTTCCAGGTTTTCCGGTTTTCGCAAAATTTCCGGGTTTTGGTCTACTTTGGATCGAAATTAGCGACTGGCAACATCTTTTATGTATAAAACGATAATCGCGTGAAAAATGAACAATTTGGTATAAAAATTGCGAAATTTTCCTGATTTTCAGCCCATCGAATGAGTTTTCCGGGAAAATGACCTCGGATTCATATTCAGCGACCCAAAAAACCCATTTTTTTCATGAATTCAAAGTTATCTTAAAAAAGAGGGTGAAAATAGGGTTAATTTAGCGTTTAGGGGTGAATGGGAGGCCGTGTCCACTTATCTCAACCCTTACGAATGATTCAAATCGGCCACAGAACATTACGCAAAAAAAATTTGTTTAATACGACCTCTTTTTTTTTAGAAAGTCGGTCAAAATCCCCAGCTTGAAGACTGGACTACTTGATGGGTAATCAGAAATTTCTTATTTTGATTCACGATTCAATGATATCTTTCCGACAAATGATACACATCTCAGTCCAATGCATCTGAACACGTAACTAAGATAAAAGTGTCGAACATTCTGTCGTTTTGGACATGTTTTTCTATCAATTAAAATTTTTGAACATCAACTAAGAAGAGGAAGACTGTTCATTCCTGAGATCGGCTTTGTTCACTGCGATGTTAATTTCTTCATTTGTCGCATTCTGTGCGTGATGTTTTCGAATGTGCACACCTAAATTGCCTTTTTGTTTGGCGCGATAAGGACAATACGGACAAACGAACATTGGTTCTTTGCCACCACATTCGACCTGTTCGTGCCTTCTCATGGTGGACTTCCAACGATATCTTTTACCGCAATGACGACAAGCGAATTGGGAATCGCTGCTATATCCTGGTCTCATCAATTGATCAGATAGTACAAATTTCCTCATAGAATGGCCGTTATCGCCTTTTCGAGAAGAATGCTTAGAAGGCGACGATTTTAATAAAGACTTTAAAGTTGGCGGCACATATATTTTATCGAACTCTAAGTATTCTGAAAGAAGAACAGAATTTTAGAACAACGATTTATTAGAAGCAACATGTAAGGTTTATCAGAAATAAGAACAAAATTTAAGCTTTACAATATCCACAGAAATTAATTTACTATATACAAATAAAAATTAAATAAAAAGAACTAGACAACTAAAGTATGAGGTAAATTTTATTCAACAAAAATAGTGATTTGAATATAAATAAAATAAGCATGCTAACGATTATGAATGAAAAATATGCTACTCCAGAATTTTCAACAGAAAAAGCAAAAAAAAATCAACCTAAAACAGAAGGAAATTAAAATAAAATAATACATTATTGATTGACTCACCTATTTGAAGTTTGAGATGAATAATGTTATCTGTTTATGTCTATCATGCCACTCCCGTAAATTATTGAGCAATATCGCTTTCATCAGATCTAGTTTGTACCACCGTTCGTCCATTCTGTGTTGGTTTAGAATCAATCAAATTCACTTTATCGCCGACCACTTACTAGAAAAATTAGGCTCCTGAATCCACATCCCCCCATTTCACCCTACCACATGATATTCAAAAGAATACTATACGGATTGAGTTCAAATCAGCGTTATATAGCAACTTAATAAGTGCGAGCGAGATTCGACAAAGATGGAGATAAGTGTTCGACGACAGAACGTTGATATGGGGAAGAAACAAAGTTGGTGCCCATACAGATCCCTGTGGAATACCAGCGTCGATAGGCATTGTATCGGAGGGTACTCCATCAACCACTACATCAAGTGATCTATCTCAGAGAAAACTCGATAGTAAGCGACAAAGTTGAGGCGGCAAACCTTCCCTAGAAGGCTTCGGTGCCAAACTCGGTCAAATGCTTTGGAGATATCCAATGCTACTTATGTTTTTCAATAGATTCCTGCAATGCATGTGTTACGTAGGCAAGCAGGTCTCCCGTTGCTATCTGCTAGACCATATGCATGATGCATCAGAAAAAGTTAGCATAAACATGTGTTCTATGCCGCGACGTCTATGACTTCTATAACGATACGCGAATTCTTACTGCACTTTAGTCTTAAGCGCCAGGTCAATCCTAGACTCTAAATTGACCTGGCGCGAACACCTCGAATATCGAGTGAGGAAGGCCTCTGCGTCATTTTGGGCGTGCAGAAGAGCTTTCAGCAGCACATGGAGGTTACAGCCAAAGATCCTTTATTGGATCTATACTGCTGTGATTAGACCTATGGTTACCTACGCGGCGGTAGTGTGGTGGTCAGGGACAAGGACTGGTATTTCCCAGCGCCCCATTGACCGTCTGCAGCTACTTGCATGCGTAGGCATACTGAGCGGCATGAGGTCGGCTCCGACGAGAGCCCTTGAAGCTCTCGCTGGATTACCACCTCTACACTTATACATTAAAACTGAGGCCATGAGAACGGCGTATAGGTTGAAGGGCCTAGGCCACTGGACCAAAACGTACCATTCTCGTGGACACTCATCGATTCTAAGTGAGGCAATTTCTAAATGCCCCACACTAGAAATGAAGCAAGATAGCATGATTCCTGCTATATGTCTCACTTCTCCCAAAATCCTCATCCCGGATAGAGGAGATTGGAACAACGATACCCTCACCCTACTACCACCAGACGGGCTCGTATGGTTCACAGATGGGTCCAAGGTAGGTCAGGCCTCTGGGGCGGGAGTGTACCTAAAAAGGCCAAGGATCACTTTCTCAGTGACTCTAGGCGCTTACTGCACGGTTTTTCAGGTGGAGGTCTACGCAATACTGACTTGTAAACTATGTAAATAGGCGCATATATATCTGCACAGACACCCGGTCGGCTCTGGGAGCTCTCAAATCACCCAGAGTCACATCAAGGCTCGTCAAAGAATGCAGGGACACACTGGCTGAACTAGCTAGGAGAAATAAAGTTCAACTCATCTGGGTCCCCGGACACAGCGGAGTTGCAGGGAACGAAATGGCCGACTCTCTGGCCAGGCGAGGGTCGTCCGATAGGGGTGCTACTATCGGGCCGGAGCCAATGGTCGCTTTATCAAACTGCGTAGGTGGCCTCGCCCTTTTGGACCAACTGAATAAAGAGTGGTCTAAACTGTGGCGAGAATCACCACGCATGAGGCAGGCCAAGCTCTTCATCAAAGAGCCTGTGCCTAGGCTCTCAAAGAAACTCCTTTCTCTAAGCAGAAGGGACATCCGAGAGATGACTGGAATCCTAACCGGTCACTGTCATGTTACCAAACACTTACACAATATGGGCATCGCCGATGACCCAATATGTAGGAAATGCAGAGAGGTGGAAGAAACTGCCTCTCACATCCTGTTGGAATGCCCAGCGTTGGCATCCCTCAGGCACCGACACTTCGGAGAATTAGAACTGCTCCCGGAGGAACTTATGGGAGCCGGCACTAGCAATATTCTGGGTTTCTGGCGGGCCACAAACCTGCTAGAATAGAATAGGCTTCTGACTACGGGGCGCACAATGGGCCCAACTGAGTGGCCTAAGTGCATCAGGGAGCTTAGCCTCCCACCCTCTTTCTTGATGATGATGATGATAAGGAGTTGGTATTGGCAGTCATTATAATCGTCATAGCCTTATGTAAATTAATAAAAGTACGGGTTACGGGATTTTGATAACAAGTTACCGACAGAAGTTTCAAACAGTTTTCATTCAAAAATGTGACCTAAATCAAAATAACTTGAAATATAATGAATCTGTTTTTAATCGAAGGAAAAAACGAAACTGAAGATTCAATAAGTTCATTTAATTTTTTTCTAATGCATTTAGCAAACGCGGAATAAGAAAATAGTATGAAATGATTTAATAATCTGAAGATGGTGCTGGAACTAGAATTCTATTGAGGTGGGTACCGTGAATAACTTTTATTATTCATGGAAAATATGCATCACGAGCTATTAAAAATTTCCAAACCAATGTATAACCGTGCTTAGTTACTGGCGTTACCAGCTTGTGCGCTCCGCTTATTTCCAGCTACAACTCTCTATATAGCTTTACTTTTTTCTCTGGTAAAACAATACATTGCGACTGGCTCTCTCTAACTCACAAAACCCTTCTACACATCGCTGATTTAAACTCAATCTGTATATTAATTGCCAAAAATCAGTCACTTGAGGCGCTCCATCTATCCTGTTATTCACCTCTATACGAATTCACAGATTTGATAATAAATTTAGCCCACATTGAAGTGATCGCGAATAGGTCCCAGGTCCCTTGAATCTAGATCGACCAATTCCGAAAAAACTGCAGACAACTGATTATTGGTTTTAGGCAACTTGATTCTGCATCGATCGATTTTATTTTAACACTATTCTGTAGAAAACTGACTATTCATGTTAGGTCCCCTGGATATGGAACCATGTCGCAAACTATACTTGGGGAAAAATTAATTATTGGTTTTAGGTCACTTGATTCTGGATGGATGAAGTTTTACTCCAACGCATACGATTCAGTAGTGCACTACTGAACGTTGACCGATCAATTTAACCCTGTCGCATATCGACTATGCGGTTTAGGCCTCCATTTGACTCTATCCCATAATCGGAAGTGGAATACTAACTATGAATTTTAGGCCCCCTGAATGTAGATCGAGATGTATTATTCAGGTTCATGCAAAAGTTCAGCTTAAACCATCTTTTTCTGGATAGACCTCTTTCAACTTAGTAGACAAACGTATACTGATCGTGGAGTAAGATCGATCAAATATTGCATCCGTTGTTGAGGCCTGTTGACGCTATATAGGGAAGTAGTTGAGTTAACATGAGGAGTCCTTGCTGAGTCGAAGAGTACAGGTTTCCCCATGTCATATGTCTATACATATGACCGAGGTACTTATATTGTGAGGTTTTGAAGAAACCTTTTCTGTTTCTAATGACCCCAACTAGCTCAGGGTAATAATTAACCTCAGAAGCTCAGAATGGAACGTATACTTCGATACTTGATCAAATAGGCCTTATTTGAGCGCCAACTGTTTTACGAAAAGATACAAAAGAGCCCTCGATCAAGAATAAATATTGACAATTATATCAAAGAAAATAAAGACAAGTTTCAACTTTACAATTTGGTTTTATTCCTCTACAGAACAATGATTACCTTGATTTATCCATCTCGTGATGCTTCAAATTCTTTTGTATTTTTTCGTAAAGCAGTTGGCGCCCAAATAAAGCAGTCATATTTATTCAAGGATCGCAGGATGCGTTTTATTTATTACGAGCCCTGAGTTTGATTATTACCCTGAGCTAGTTGTTTTCATTAGAGTAACGAAAGGTTTCTTCAAAACCTCACAGTGGCACCCAACGTGGGGCTCGAACCCATAACCCTACTCTTCGACTGAGCCAACCTTACAATATGTACATATAAATTGTATTGAGCATATTTATTTAGATGCTTTTATAATTTTATGAAACAATTATCAACAAAAATATTCCATGCAATAATCTAGTCCTTCGTAGATATAGTTTATTGTCACAAATATTCAGAATGATAAATTCTCAATTGATCCAAAAACTCTTCTAGTTTTCTCCATGGGTACATCTTCATCAAATTTAATTTATTTCGTTCACCTCCTCTCCATTCCTACATTAATGTGGAGATCTTGAACTGAGATTAATTGTGATATGATGTAAGTCTTACTGATTCAAAGAGAGAGTTATAATTTTCAATTCATGTTTTTCTCCTGGGAATTAATAACTGCTATTCAATTATTTAGATTGGGTGCTTATGTCGCAATACATGCGTTTTTAAATTGAATCTCGTACGGAATTTCCAATTACACAAAGGGCACGTGAATCTTGGATCCTTTCCACAGTCGAAACGTTTGTGTTGCCTCAAGTTCCTCAAATGTTTATATTTCCTACCGCACTCGCATATGTAGGTAACTGAAACAAAAACAATTAGAAGAGCGACCAATTTGAACCACGGCAATACTTACGAATGTGTAATTATGCAAGTTCAATATTTTTGTTACTACTAAAACGATAATACATGAAGATGTTGGAAACTACATTTTATTTTTTTTATATTATCAAAAGTAGACGCAAGCATGTTAATCGAAGGATCGACAACCGATCGTCGAAGGATCCACAACTGATTGTCGAAAGATCGACAACTGGTCGTCGAAGAATCGTCAACGATTGTCGGAAGATGGACAACCGATCGTGGTCGGATCGAAAACCAATCGTGCATATAATTTCCACCAAAGCGTCGCTAACTCTCAAGGATCACAACAAATTAAGAAAAAGGAGATACTAATAAATTTATTGCAAAAAACAATACAAAATATTCATATTTTAATAATTAACAGTTATAATAATACCTTCTCATATAAGTTTATATAATCCATAACCAACTTTGTAAAAAGTACAAATATAATATTATCTCTAATTATTAATATATATCCTTAAATCTTAAATATGAAATTATACTTAAATGTGAATAATTTGTTCTTATATATTATACTAGCAGTTAAAGAGTTATTGTTTCTAGTGGAAGATTTTTCTGAAACATATATTTTTCTTCAATTTTTGTATATCTTAAGTTATTGCATTTGCCAACACAGTTCTTACAGAAGGTAACATTCCAAAAGTTATTGGGACGAAATATTCATAAGATGACATTTCCGACCGAAACTATAGACTTAGTTGGAATATAATCTTTAACAGAAGTTCAGAGAGCGAAATAGTACGACGTAATCGAAAATAGATGAAACATCCGAGAATGAATCAGATGAGAGTGTGTTTTTTCATATTTTTGCCTCTTGGTATAACTAATGTTTGATGTTACGTAGAGCCGATGACAGAATGATCAATTTAGGTAGAAATAAAATGATTTAGAAAGTTCAGTGCGGGAACTGATTTTGGCAAGATGATCCAACAGACGATGGAAGAATTAGAGTGCATAGTATACAATAATTCTATGAAAAATTAAATATAACCTAAGACGTATAGAAGTCCCCAATGATAGAGAGGATGTTCATTGAACAACTGCTTTTTTTCTGGTAACCAATCCTCCAAATCTTTTAATTTATCACCCGTGTGTTCAATAATGCTGCCATGAAGAATGGTTCATTCTGACGGTTGAAAAGTTAGTTGTCGAAAAACACGTTGACCAAATCGAGTGAAGTTGACAAAAGTACAAAATGGACTAGGGATATGATATAATTTTAACATTATATTGTTTTTGAGCAGGGCTAAATAATAAAATTAGGAATTGGGAGTCTTTTGTAATATATACATTGATTTGGCACTTGGAGCGATCGTATGGGATAACTTTACAGTTCATCCATGTAAAAACAGTATTTTATCCCTGCGAAGGTTTTTTCAGAGGACAGAAACTTCGCTCGATTGAATTACTCTGGGAAATGTAGATAAAGGTAATTATTGGTAAGGGACATCTACTCTAGTATAGATGGCGTTAGATGCTCTGATCTCTCTAGCATTTTTGTCAATGGGATATTTATTTCTAGGCAGAGATGCAGAGATGCCGCAGCTAGCACTGCAGCTTCCCGGTTCCGCTGATAAGCTCGAGAGAGTGTAACAGCTGTCCGAACTAGAGAATCCTGATTACCTTAGTTGATATATTTGCCTGATCGAAATTTGTTGTAACGAAGCTTCTGCAGAGGGTTGTTTAACTAAAGCCTACGCAAAAATAAAACAAGGTTTTCAATTGATATTTTTCCTCTTGAATATGTTTTCAAACGAATATTAAATAATAGAAGGCAGGATAGGCACATGACAGGTACTACAATTGAAACAATAAGCATCATTATGGCAATTCAAATTAATACTGATTGTGGAAATAATATTTCTATAAACTGAAAAAAATGTCTCTTGTTTGGGTTTAGATTGAATGTCACGGAATTCATTTTCAGATCCGTGGTGAAGAGCAAAGGCTATATTATTGTGATAACCTCAACCATATTTCATACTAAATAAATGTACATATGAATAAACTCAAAGGAAATTTATTCGTTTACTTTTTTTGTAAATACTTATAGATAAATTAAATAACTAATACATGTCATAAACTAGTAAGAAATGAAGTAGACTTCTCTCTGAATTCCTTTGAACATGTTTGTAACCAAAATACTACACCTTTATCATATATTTCTTTTTGTACCTTGATATAGCGATCATTTCCGATAGTTGAGCAGTCATAAAGAGACTGGGCAGTACACAATTAAACATTTTAATTGTGCAGAACAGAATTACCCTTCACTGGCTCTCAGCACATACAGGAAATGAGAGGAATAAAGCTGAAGGTAACTGAAACGTCGGGGGTAGGACCAGAACCCTTCTGTGGTTCCTGAGTGTCCAGTATATTAGGTGTTGCAAAGCAGAACGTTCCACTCAAAATTTGAGGAGTTATTGAGTAAACTCTGTTCAATAATATGAAAAAGTTTTTGCATGGGAAAAAAATGATGATGGATTTTTGGGTCTATGATGCAATTTTGTCACCTCATCAATTTTTTTGGAAAAATGTACCCCTTCCGAGTTATAGCCTTTTCAGAGCGAAAAATAACCTTTCCTGAGACAACTGTAAAATCAAGTTTGAGGCAGGTACGAAAGGGATGATGAATCCTGGACCTTAGAAAAAGACTGGAGCATTTAGCTTAAGCCGATATAAATATGAATTGAAGAAAAAAACGCTTATCTTCCGAGTATGTACACTGTCCATACTTCCAAATCAAAATCCGTTGGTCCGATTTTGATAAAATTCACAACTAATGGGTTTTTGGGGTTGCTGATGAAAAATTCGTCAGTTGATCCAATACGGTTCACCCTTTCCTTAGTACCCACGTAAAACTTAACTTGAGTTGTACGTTTTTTTCAGACTAAGTCGGAAAATATTTTGTAGGAAAGCTATAGAACCCCTAATAGGCCTGAACCAGCAGTGGGCATATCGAAGACTAACATCAAAGGGACAATTCAATGCTGGGTCAGAACTACCACCTTTGCGATTCACTTTTGTGCAGATGGTGCAAACGGAAAAACGGAACATCAATGCGAATGCGTAACACTGTATCCCCCAAGACGCACAGCACTTTCTGTAGAGCTATGCCACACTGAGGAGATCCAGAAACTATATTCGAAGATGGTGGTAAACCTTTACAGGGCCCGAATTAAATTATGATGTTTGCATAGTTGCCTTTTTATATATTTTTAACCCCCGTCTTTTCGCTCTAAAAGAGGCATAGCTTGGAAGGGGTGCATTATTTTGAAAAATACAACATTGACTGGACCATATAGGAACACATTGTACAGGAAATCTTCAGAGCAGAAGACAAAAAACTCAGTATTCAGCAAAGGAGTTTTCTTCCGGGACATGGTAGTCCAACTTTCTTCAAGATAAAAGTAGGAAAAAGTACGTCTTGGAAAGCATGGGAAACAGAAATAATCTGAGAATCATAACAGGATTCATGAGGAGACACTGAAAACTCAACGGCCATCTGTGAGGAAAGTTGGGTTAGTGAATAATGGGACGTGTAGATTCTGACAAAATTACACCATTGTAAGCTCACCGACATGCTAATTTGAGGGTGATACAATGGTTCAATAAGGATGCGCTAGAAACAATACCCCTGACCTAATCTAATCTAATTCCTGGAGGGAAATAAGTTGTATTTTGATTACAAATTGTTATTGTTTCAGTATCTATTCAAACAAAAATAATACTTGGAATTGACTAATTAATGTCTTAATCTTCATTTCTTACTACGGTCTACTTCTTGTTTTTAACTAACTAATAGTACATATTCCACAACCCCTAAATATACTCAAAAATAATGAACTGTATTTTATATATTGTGGTAAATAAATAAATAAATATCGGTGGGGTCGATAAACATTGAGCCTCGTGAAAATTGTACAAAATGGTTTGTAATATCTTCGCATGAAGACAAATTTCGTATGAACCAAGATGGTTACGTAACTGGATATTCTGTGATTGCCTTATATTGGTACTTGTTCCAGTTAATGCCTATTGTATGACGCACTTAACACTTCATTTTTGTGTTCCTTGTGTTTTGCCATCACATGCATGATGAAATGTATCTTCTGTTTTCCCTTATATGGACAAAAGGCACATTTGAATTGCGGTTCCATGCCACATTCCCATCGACTGTGATTGTACAAAGAACTTTTTCGTTTGTATGCTCTACCGCATGCCGTACAAGCAAATAAACCTGCACTTCGATTCACGTAATCTAAAAGAAGATTAAAACAAATAATAACAATAAGACTATAATGGATAGAGCAGTAATAGAAATAAGGGAAAGAGAATAGTGGATAAAAGCTTTATTTACATAATCTATTTACAAGTTGAGTGAAAAAAACAATCACTGTTCCTTATGATTTATTTATTTATAACAGGAACCTAGAAAGTAGAATACCAGCGAAATTGCTAATACTGGATTGAATAAAAATTGTGAATCTATTTTGTTGTTTTAAATTGTGATACATCGATTCATAAATAGAAACAGAAGTTCAGAGTTGGAATTTCTTGTTATACTTTACCACATGCAACTCTTCAAAATTGGGAATCTCATCTCTTCGCTTATATATTTATCACATAATAATAGTTAATTGATCAATTCGGCAGTGAGGTTGAAGTTAAATTCAGCATTAGGAGAAATTATTTAAACAACTGGCTGGTGTAATTTTAACAAACGCTTTCTAATTTTTTATTCCTTTATACATCAACTATTAGGTTGGAGGGTTATGAGGACGTGATTGTTCAGGCTTCTTCAATATCGATAACGTTTTTTGAAATCGAATGGTAAATTGTGCCTTATTTAGGATTGATAATTGAAGACGTACTTCCCCTTTCGAAACGAAAACGTTCCATATTATTTTTTGCAATATATGTTCGGAATTGAAGATTGTTGATTATCAACTAGTTGGAACAGTTGGTCGTTACTCTCTACGAGTTTATCATAATTTTCTTTATGCGAGTTAAACAATGAGGTGTTCAAATGTCGCACCATTTGTCTCCTGGTAAAGCTGGTTTCAATGCTGCAACCACCTAAGAAAAGGCAAGCGAGGACAACATTTTCTTTCTGATTGGATCCTTTGAATCATGTCCAGTCCGGTGGTTGGTTTTTCTCAATAAACTACATCTTTCAGGAAGCCTCGCAAGTACAAATCGGGAGCTGTTAGATCTGGTGATCAGTCTGGTTATCTAATGAAGCCTTCTCTGCATATTTTTTTTTACTTTGACTACACGAGAGGGAAACCTATAATGTTCGAAGAACATCGTGTGAGCCAGCAGGGGAATTTAGGGAGAGGAGATAGGTATTCGTATCTTTCTTAAAGTTTTCGGGGGAAAGGCGTAGGGAAAGACCTCATTAGGTAGAGTTCCACAACATCGCTGTTCGATAAAAAAATTAAGTCTGGTAGGAAGAAGTTCGGCAGGTCTCGAGTTTGACAATGAAGTGCTGACTTGTTTGAGCTCGACTAGTCCACCTTTCTGAAATCTCTCGTGGTGGAACAACAGAATGGAAATATCTATAGAAAAGAGAGATATCCAACATTTCTACGATATTCTAGAGAGGCCAATGAACTCGTAAGTGTGACATCATTAATCAAACGTATAGCTCTCTTCTGTATAGAATCCAAAGCTTCAGCGTATGTTTGGGAGCTAAGCTCCAAACACGGGAAGAGTACTCCAGGACAGGTCGAATCTGTGATTTGTAGATCATGAGGAGCTGCTGGGATGTGAAGTAGCTTCTCGTACGAAATAGAAAACCTGCCAGAATATGTTTCGTTTGAACAGTTCATCACATGGTTCGCAAAATGTGGAGTAGCTGGAACCAGTTCATCCTTCTCTCCAGGTCTACATTATTGAACAGAACTGGAAGAACGGGCCGAAGGAAGGGTCACCGGTTACAGTACCCTCAAAAAGTATGAGCCTATTACGTACTACCTATTGACGTTATTGACAATACTGCACCTTACATTCACTGTCCTGCGATGTTAATTAACTATTTGCTGCATCCATTGAGGGTTCATCGGTGCTCAATAGTGACTGTTGTGTCGATTCAATAAGCAAAAGCAAAAAAAAATAGCAAAAGGTGGTACCGGCAGAGGAGTCATAACCAATTAAGAAAAGTTTTCGTCATTTATACAACGGCAAACCTTCATAATATTCGTGATGTTGTCCGACGTCGCCACATTTTGCTTTGGGGGCTTCTTGAATCCACACAACAGTCAGGTCTTCTCAGGACTACATGATGTACAAGATCCGACCGTGGAGCACATCGGATAACGCTAATGCCGGCAATAATATCATTCTTCCCTTCTCAATGGTGGATAAATTATCAATAGTTTTTCGAAATGTGCCCTTCCGTCAAAAGAAGAAAATTTCCTCACCCGAATCAGCAGATAATGCGAATTAACTCATTAATTTCAGAAAATTGAGTTGAACAAAGGGGTTCTGTGATTTAATACTCGCCTCCCGTCCAAGTCCCGCGGGAGCAGTGTGGTTTCATTTTACAACAGTTGAATATCCCTTCAAACTTACTCACCAATTGTCTTCATCATTGTAATAAGAAATAGGGATTCCTATTCAATATTTCAAAGTTGTCTCCCCCACACCAAGAGGAGTATAGATGGAACGTTTTTGAATGAATAGGATAGCCCCCTAGTAACTATGAAACTTTGGCAAAAAACATTTTTCCGTCGATATTTTTCGGGATATTCTAGGGGATTATTTGAAGTGGGCCATTCTGTGTCAACATTTTGGTACCTACAACAAATCTTCTCCTAACCTTGAAATTTCTGGATAATATTTGAATGATACTATACAGGGTGTCCTCGAACTGCGTGGCCAAAATCAAACCGAAGATTCTTTGATTCGAAAAAAAGTTGATGAGCCTTTTTACTTTTGCCTCAAGTGTCTTGTTTACCCGGTAGAGGGCTTCAAAATTGCAAAAATAATTTTGTTTTTTCGGTATAACTTGAGAACGTGATGAAGAACTTTTACAATATTTAGCAGGTGAGTTACTGTCAATAATGGCCATTTTTGAGAGTGGAGCACAGAACCTTAGAGACCATAGAAATGGCTCAAACTTGAGGATGTAACGGGAAAAGTGTCCAGAACTTTTTTGTGGTCAATGTAATTCACTCGATATTTTTTATGTAGATAGCTTATCTAATTTGAAAACTTTTCTTACTCTTAGAAAATTTTGATAAAATCAACGGATTAGCTTGAAAAAATTAATTTTCGAGTCTCTCCAATTTTGGTTTACTAATTTTACTTGATTAAAATACCTTAGTTGCCTTTGCTTTTCTAATGTCATTTTGGCATTTGAAGAATTTATTCTCAAAACTGTCAGTTTTTACTTTGCTTTCCGTAAAAATTTTATTAAATTATGGCTCAAAATTTCACTAACACTGAAATGGTTGATATATTATTGATTTATGGACTTTGCCGTTGCAATGGCCGGAGAAGGGAAAGATATACGCATCGCAGAATTCCAAATCGGCAAACCTTCGCGAAACTGGCAAATTTGAAGCAAATCGCAGAGAAACTGGACGCAGACGGACAAGAAGGACGTTAGAGCTCGAAGAAGCGATACCGGAAGCGGTTGAAACTGAACCTGGGATAAGCACACTACGTTTGGGACTTCGTATTGGAGCCTCAAAATCATTAGTTCATAATGTACTGAAAGAAGAACTGTTGTATCCCTATCATATTAAAACAGTTGAAGACTTATTGCCCATGGATCCAGGTCATCGGCTAGATTTCTGTCGGCTTATTGTCCAAAGACAAAACGCAAACCCCAATTCTTGTAGAAGAATTCTGTTCACTGACGAAGATACTTTCACGAGATGTGGTCTTTTTAACCTCCATAATGAACATTTCTATGCTGATGAAAATCCTCATGAAACGGAAGTTACATATTTTTAGAATCAAACTAAAATCAATGTTTGGGTTGGAATTGTGGATAACTTTATTATTGGCCCTACCGTTATACCCGATCGATTGAACGGGGAGAACTACTTGAACTTTTTGGAACAAAGGCTACTTGAACTGTTGGAAGACTTGCCCTTACACATTCGTCGTGGCCTGGTTTATCCATGATGGTGCACCTCCTCATTTCACATTACCTGTGAGGCGACATTTGAATGCGGAATATCCAGATCGCTGGATAGGTAGAGGACACGATACACCCGCTCCCCTGATTTGACGCCCTGCGACTTCTTTCTATGGGGCGCTTTGAAGTCGAAAGTTTATGCAGCTCATTTCAGTGTTTTGAGCCATGATTTTATAAAATTTTTACGGAAAGCAAAGTAAAAACTGACAGTTTTGAGAATAAATTCTCCGAATGCCAAAATGACATTAGAAAAGCAAAGGCAACTAAGGTATTTTAATCAAGTAAAATTAGTAAGCCAAAATTGCAGAGACTCGAAAATTATTTTTTTCAAGCTAATCCATTGATTTTATCAAAATTTTTTAAGACTAAAAAAAGTTTTCAAATTAGATAAACTATCTACATAAAAAATATAGAGTGAATTACATCGACCACAAAAAAGTTCTGGACACTTTTCCCGTTACATCCTCAAGTTTGAGCCATTTCTATGGTCTCTAAGGCTCTATGCTCCGCTCTCAAAAACGGCTATTATTGACAGTAACTCACCTGCCAAATATTGTGAAAGTCCTCCATCACGTTCACAAATTATACCGAAAAAACAAAATTATTTTTGCAACTTTGAAGCCCTCTACCGGCAAAACAAGACACTTGAGGCAAAAGTGAAAAGGCTCTTCAAATTTTGTTCGAATCAAAGAATCTTCGGTTTTATTTTAGCCACGCAGTTCGAGGACATCCTGTATATATAGTAAGTCTGCATCATAATAGATTCTATCATAGAGAGTTTGTTTTCTGGCTCCCCGGAGGTTCATTGGTCGAAAGCAATTACAAGAGACAGTGGAAAGGTGGAGATTTTAGGTACTAGAAACACGTTACAAATACATCCAGTTTATTAACATGATTGATATAAACTACTCAAGCTATGTTATAACCGAATTCGGCAGCACGTCGTTTATGGATGTTCGATAGTTTATGTCGTTCAAGAATGTGATTGAACTTGCAATAAAAATCGCAAACTGCACAATGGTATTGTGGCGTTCGCCCACAGTCGTTTCGTAAGTGAGTATATACCGACGTCTTATATTTGTACTTTTTCTTGCAACTGGGACAAATAAATTCTCCATGGGAATTTTGTTTGATTTTCTTCAAGAATTTCACATAGGAAAAATCTGAAAAGAATAAAGTCAGTGATCTGAAATAGTATACTATATATCCTATACTCCCTCACGTCAAACGTCATTTTTCGTTGCATACTCTGTGAAGTGAAGAAACTGGCGGTCTAGAATCATATGAATGATGTCAACGCCAAGGGTTACGTTTATAAATGTGAAATTTTTACTTACCATTACATTTGGTCTCATAATATAGAATTGTGTGTTGTGATAAAATTATTATTAATATATTCTTCTTAAAATGCATCTAGTTTACAGAACAAAGTATCAGTTACGGATTTGACTTTTGATTATTCATCCGCTTGGTTGGTACTGGTTGAGATGGTAGCAAGCTTAATATAAATTTTTGTGCATTTAGTCGAAAACCCTTCTACACCATTCCCTATTACGTTTTTCAGGGGATATTTGGAGTGTCGCTTTTCCCCACTGTATGTTTGAATTTCATCAGATTTCCATGACTTGTGAAGATCTAGATTGTTCTGATGCTTTGTCTACTCAGTGAGAATATCTCACTTGCCCTTAGACCTACCTCATTTCCAAGCAGCGCCTTGGCAGTTCGGTAGCCGTCGATGTTTCTTCATGCTGAGGCATATTAATCTCTGATCTGTATACCCCCATTGTAGGGGTACCCCTACAACAAGGCAAGGGGGTCTTGAGGACCGTCTAAACTGCCCCTCCCCCTTCTGCCCAGTTTGACTGCTCTCTCATTCCCTTTCCAACCTGAGTGATCCGGAATCCAGGTCAGGTTGATCCTGTTTTCACCGGCTAGACTGTTAAAGATCTCCTTGGTATCCCAGGACAAGCCTCGAGGGCACAGACGGGCTTTCAAGTGCGCTTCGTGCCGCTGGAGTATCCGAACAGATCTAGATGGTTTCATTTATCTTATCATAGCTGAATAGCTTCTCCGCATATCTGTAAATGACAAGCATCTTGGCTTGGAAGACTGTGTTGAGATCCCCCATTCGCACGGAGTACCCATCAATATATAATGATTTTAATGAAAAACGCAACACCTAATAATATTTGTTGAGCGATATGCCTGAAATTTTGTTTTTGTTATGTGAAGAAGAGGAATGTTTTCAAGCCCTAATCGTGAATATGAACATTTTTCACAGTTCTACTTTCACATTTCTGTCGTGAACATTATCCACAATGCCTAGAGTTCGACAACGTCAAAATTATCGCCAGTTAAGTGAGTTTGAACACGGGATAGTGCCATCCGTGTGGGTCGTAACGTTACAACAATGTTAAGATCGTGAAGAACGCCACCCAAGAACATTGGCCCTAAGAGACAGGTTTTCCACTACACGAGCCGTAGGAAATGACTGGATGGAAGCTTTAGAACAAAGAGTCTACATGGCGTCCGTCTATCGACGGATAAGGTCTTTTGGGTCGACCATTTTTGTGCCTTCCCCTTACCCCACGTTATCGCGCCAATGGGCTGGAGTGGTGTAATGAGCTAGTGAACTGGGCGCAGGAATGGCATCATGTGGTCTTCAGTGACGAGTCGCAATTTTATTTGTGGACCCATGAAGGGCGAAGGAGGGTGAGGCGTTCACGTAGGGAGAAAAAAATGTACAATTTGCTGTAGAACGACATTCTGCCCTTGCATTAGGAGTATTGGTTTGGGGTGCAATATGCTATGGCAGTAGGTCACCTCTAATTTTCGCCCAGGGCAATTTAAATGCAGCCAATTACATAACCAACGTGTTGGAATCTGTTGCATATATGATAATGCCCGCCCTCATACGGCAATGATTACAACTCAGTATTTAGAAGATGCTGATGTGGTGGTACTTCCATGGCCTGCACGTTCCCCGGATCTCTCGCCGATTGAACATGTCTGGGATATAATCTGTAAAAGACTAAGTAATTTACGCCACTCCTCTGAAAATTTAGATGACCTTGGTATGGGATACCTCAAAACGACATTGATCATCTTGTTCAAACTGTACCTCATCGAGTAAATGAGTGCATAAACAATTGCGGTGGGGTCACTCATTATGGAATAACTTTATTATTTACGTTTTTTTTGTGCTCCAACATCTAATCATTTACTAGTTACATTCATGTGCCTCTTCTGTGAAAAATCCAATTGAATTGCTTATCTAT
The DNA here is from genome assembly GCA_958510875.1 of Endomychus coccineus. Classification (NCBI taxonomy): domain Eukaryota; kingdom Metazoa; phylum Arthropoda; class Insecta; order Coleoptera; family Endomychidae; genus Endomychus; species Endomychus coccineus. Next base: position 289,555,719 of record OY294067.1, read on the forward strand.
TACTAGGTGTTGCGTTTTTTATTGAAATCATTATATCTAGGACCGTAAAAGTCTGTTCCGACTCTTGTTTGTTCTTGAATCTAGACCCATCCCATATACGAAATTGTGCTGTGCTTTGTCGTGCAGCCATTTCCCCATTCCTTCGTCGACTATAGTCACGTTAATGTATCTATGATGAGTGTATTATTATATCAATATGATAAATTATCCAAAGTAACGGCTCCCACTATCGATGTTTCTTATAATCAATTCATTACAAACTTTTGAGGAATATAGGAGCATTGTCTAGGTATGCATAATGAAATTACTTATACTTATGAAATTATTGTATTAATGAACAATCCTTGAGTTCAGCGTTTAATGTTGCATTGAGAATCAAATAGTTTGCATAGCCCAGGCGAAATTAATTAAACATTTTCTTGCAACAAGTTAAGATTATTTTATTTCTATTTATCAGAGAGAGCCCAGAAAGGTTTAATATCTTCCATCCCACAATATCGACTCCTCTTGAAATGTACTTCAAGATGGCTTTTATGCTTAAATCTCTTCCCACAGATGTTACAATAAAATTTTGGTTCCACGCCACACTCGTATATCACGTGACGCTTCAAGTGTCCTTTGTTTTTGTATGAAGCTGCACATTTTTGGCAAGTGTAACGACCATCAACTCCGACGATATATGAGAACCCTAAAAAACAACTGATTAGAATTACTAGATTTACAAACAGAAATAAAGGTGATTTGGATGAGTATAATTTCAATATTACATGAAATGGAACTTTCAAAGTTTATATATTTAAACTCAGAATTTGTCTTCCAAATAGACTATTACCTTACATAACAAGTTATTTATCCATTCTGAGTTATTAACATCAAAAATCAGGCTTTTTTCAATGATAATATAACATCAGTAACACTCGGCAGGTCCGAAATAATTAATAATGATTCTTGACACAGGTTTGAATTATATATAAATTCTCGGGAAATAGATCACACTAACACATATGCTTATCATTTTCATCTTCATGTACGTTTCGCTATCATGACCATCATCAGAAGACGAATTAATGTATAAAACGTGATCTGCAGTGGCGGCTGGTGAATTTTTTGAGAGAGGAGGCTGGACATAAAACGTTTTTGTAAAAATATACTCTATTCAGTCAATTAATTTAACCTTCGCGCAGCGACCGTACCAGCTATTTCAGTGACAAAATTAATTGTTACCCAGCAAGAACCAACGTGGAGGTATAGAGTTTCTCTTGCCCACAAATTTTTTTTCGTTCGTTTTTTGTTTTTAATTTTTTTTTGATTTTTAATTTTTTTTCTTTTTTTTTCGAATTTTTCATATTTTGTTTTTTTTATTAATTTTATCAACTTTTTTATATATCAACGAAATTCTACGGTCTTTAATTTGTGAAAAATGATCAATAATATTATCATAAAATGTATCATTATGTTTTAAGTGTTTTACTAAATCTTTTTCAATAGATATCAAACTAACATTGTATAAACGATTTTGGCCCATTGTATTTCGCATGTATGTTTTAATTCGTTTGAGAGTAGAAAATGATCTCTCCACCGATGCCGACGTGACAGGAATGGTGAATGTCAAACAAAGTAGTTTATAAAACTGAGGTAAGACTTGTTGCAAATCATTATCTATCATATATTTTATCATATCGGCGTGACTGTCGTACTGGTCTAAAATATCTTTATCCCAGTATACAACGCATAATTCATTGTGCGCGCTATTTTATCAAAAAAATTATATTTTAGAACTAAGTTATCTGAAAGTGTATTGAGAAACTCTTTTGAAAAAGATTCGAAAAATCTTCTATTCGTCAAATCGAAAAACTTCAATTCATGTAAATCGGAAAATTGAATCTCAATATTTGACCTTTAATAGTATCTAAAATTTCATAAAAAAGTTGTTTATAATGTAGTTTCTTGTCTACCAAATTATATGTTTTCCTCCTTTTCACGGGAGAAGCCTCATCAGTTGAATAATTTCCAAATAAAATATTAAAATGAAATTCTGTATAACAGAAACTTGAAATTTTATCAATGAGATGTTTTAAACGATCTCTTGAATGAATTATATTCGTGAATTTATGTTGTAAAATTTGAAAAATGAGATTAGTTTGTTCAAATGTTAATTTAAAAGTATCAAGAAAAAACAAAAATTCTTCATTTTCTAAATAAGATTTTAAACCAACAGCAGCATTTAATGAAACCTGATCTGTTGGGAAGTCATCACTGTTTAATATAAAATCAAATGTTTCAATTAATTTGTATTTATTTTTATGGATGGTAAACTAAAGATTGCACGTGATGTAAAATTCCATCGAGTTCAAGCATTACAGGGAATTCTGTTTCCTACTATGTTATTTAAAACTTACGTTCGTTTGTTTGAAGACCGTTTAAATGTCTCGCCATTACAGATGCCGTCGTAAGTATCTATTCGCAAAGACGAATCTTTGAAATGTTTCCATTAAAAAATTGAATAAATTGACCGTTGTTCTTCCCGAACTAACATCGTAGAACCCTAAAAATCTTTCCAGTAGTTGTCCATTTTTACAATTAATAATTTACCGAACAGACGAATTCTAATCTAACCTTATTTCGCGTGGTGTCACTCAACCATTATACCCGCATAAAACAAAACAAGCACTGACGCAACACGCATGTGTCGTATTCCGTACCACATCGACTGTACTGAACTTAAAGGCGGGAGGCAGGCTAGCCTCCAAAGGGTGTTGCCATTTTCACTGTTTCACGCTATTTGGCGATTGACTGGTCGGAAAAACGGTAACTGTGTTGACCAACACATGCTCAGCGTTTCAGATATATAGAGAGTCTAGCCTCAGGGCACTGTTGCCAGATTAAAAATAACTACTGAGAACGAGGAATTAATTGTAAAATTAAAAAAATTATTAGATAAACAGGAAATAAAATGAGGAATGATCAACAAGATAAATTTGTGAGGAGGCTGAACCTCCTTAGCCTCCTTCGAGGAACCGCCACTCGTGATCTGTTAAAACTAAGTGTGTCATCACAAGGGGTCCTTATTGCATTTATCTAAATCTAAAGAATTTATTTTTGTATACTGTGTGCGTTTGTTTATCTTTAGGTATTGAAGGTTTTCGATTTGAAAAATATTTCCCAACACAATAGGTTTATGTGCAACATTTATATTATACTTTTTTAACATTTGATAATTTTCTTTGAGGTCTCCGTAATGTATGATAATTTTATAAAATTATCTGTATTACCGTTTATGTTATTTATATATGACGTTCGATTTTGTTTATTCTTTTTTTAATCATGATATTGAAAAATGTTTTTGAGTAGCCATTAATTTTGAGTGTATTAGGAACAATTTCCAAATTTTTGGGACGGTTCTCTGGGTGGGACAACACTTTTTTTGTAACTTGTTAGTGCAACGGAATCGAAGTGAAGATAACGTTGAGACCAAACTTCTTTAGTAAACCACGAAGTTTTCATTTTTCCATCTGCATCATGCCTAATGTTTATATCTAGGAAATTTATGTTTTTGTCCACTTCTATTGAAGTTCAAAATAATTTTTTGCCATGTTACTTTCGAATATTATCATGACTCTTGATTTGACGCAGATTTGGTGATTTTAGTTTTCATAGTTTGCCAGTTTCAAAAATCTACTTATGAATCTATGAAAAGATCATTTAAGTATATTATAATAATAATTTAGGCATTTTCCGGTAATCCTAATATGCACAATAAATGAGTATCAAATGCATGCATCGAAAAGCTGATAAATCAGGCTCATTAATTTCATATCATTGAAGGCTTCTATCAGATCATAAATATCCAATATTAAATGCCGTGTCGGTCTGTGGGTCGGTACGCGCTGGAAGTAATATGCCGATAAGACATTCTACAATAATTATTCACAACTTTCAATAATTATGAGGATATGGACATTATATTTATTAATTCATGTTATGTTTTTTATTCATATGGGTTTTTAGATGGCCTCGTTGCTTAGAAACATGCCCACATAAGTGACATGTAAATTGAGATTCCACTCCACACTCCCATTTCAAATGTTTGTATAAGGAGCTTTTATGTTTGTAAATTCGACCACATCTTCTGCATACTATTGTACTTTGTCCACCTAAAAAGAGACACAACATTATTTAAAGTTTATTGTTCACCTTATTTCGTTATCTCATTATTGGATCGTTAGATACGGCTAGTATTTAGAATTGTTGCATATTCGGAAAAGTAATTATCTTCGATCAATGCGAATTACCAGAAATTCAGCGATTCAGGCCATGTACAGGTCGAATCAGAACGATCGGTGTATAGGGATAATCTTGGAGAGTGTGAGCGTGTCAGAATGTTGCATTGTTTAATAAGATAGACAAGAAGAACAATTGGGGAGATAGGCAAAAGGAAGTTACATTAAGGCCCATCCAGACATGTAACAGAACCTCGTAACCGTAACCACGTCGCGTAACTAGCGTGGACGCTTCCCCGTAACAACGTAACAGCGTAACACCGTAACAACGTAACGTAGCAGCATAACATCACAGCGATCCATCAGTTGTCGGTTTTCCCCGTCGCATCAAAGGAATGATACGACCATATGTTACGCACCCCGTTTGCATGTCTCGACGTGTTTCGCACAGAACTCTAGTATTAGTTTATTTATTTATTATTGAGACTAGTGTTTGTTTTGCAATGGAGTGGACACAAGAAATCGTGCTCGATTTATACGACATTTACAGGGAAAAGGAGATTTTGTGGAATAGGAAACAACACAAATATCACAACAATATAAAAAAAATGATGCATGGGATGAAATCGCTAAGCATTTGAAAACTACTACAAATGGCATCGCTTAGGCCCAAAAAATTAAAAATAAAGAAATCTTGCTACCGATACGAATTAGGACTGGAACGTATAAACGTTACGTACCGATGATACGCGGCGACGCTATGTTCGCGACTTTTACTTTGCCACACTGTAACCTCGTCGCGTACAAATTTTGTTACGCGATGGAGTTACGTTGTTACGATGTTACGCTGAAATGATTGTGTCTGGACGCGGCTTTAGGCGCGAGCCGTGTCTCGTGTCATCACATAGATTAGTCAGTAACTCGCGGGAGACGTGAGGGCGTACATCGATTTGGGAATTCTTTCCATTGCGAAAGTTTGTTGCATGAATAATAAAATACATTTATAGTAATGACTACAATCCTCTTCAGCGCTGAATTAGTCGAAATAACTTCTGGTTGATAAAAATCAAATAATAGAATTCTAAGCATAATTTGAATGAATGCCCAAAACTAACTCCTTCATTGGCAAGACAATAACTGAAGCGATCATAAAAACCACTACGGATGTTACTGAAACTATCGTCACTTATTGCATTCAAGGAATTCCCAATTTTCATTTTCAACTCATCAAGATTATTGGTCAGTGATTCCTGAAAACTAAAATTTCACTTTTACGTAAAAAGAAATAGCAAAGTGTTAAATCTGGAGATCATGCAGACCATTTCCGTGACTGAATATTATGCGAGTGGGGAAGTGGATCATTAAAAACTCCCTCACGTCTCTTGTATCATGTGCAACCATCAGGCTGAAACGAAACCTGGCCCAAATCCATAGTAGGTAAGGTTTCTAATGGTGGAATGACATGCATCTGGAGCAACTCGAGATATACCTGGCCATTTGAGGTTCCTTCAATGAAAAAATGGCCAATCACATGATTTTAAACTATTCCAGCCGGTACATTCAATTTTTGTGGATATTGGGTCCGTGCATCTGGTGGTTTCTGAAAATTGTGCCGATCTGGTGTCTGTTGATGAGGCTTTTGAGCGCATACAGGAAAATACCTTTGAATGGTTTTCAGGAAACGGGCTAGCTATGAATCGGGGAAAAACGGAGAAAATCGTTTTTAGTATGAGGCATGTTGACGACGCTAATGCAAAATTTCTAGGTGTGTATTTGGATTCGCGCCTTACCATCTTGCAAAAAAAGTTAGTAAAAACGTATATCTTTTACGTCGATTGTCTGATTCTGTTTCATCAAATGTACTTAAAACAGCATATTTTGGTCTGTGTGAGTCTCAATTCAGATACGGTATCATTGTTTGGGGAAACTGTGGTGAAATTCACAGAATTTTTAGTCTACAGCGAAGAGCAATTAGAATAATAGGTAACATTAACTATAGAGCTTGTTGCAGAAGCACATTCTTAAAACTGGACATTTTAACAATACCTGGCCTTTTTATTTTTGAATGCTTATCGTATGCTCACAAAAATGCTGAATTTGTCAGTTCAAATAGCGACATTCATCCGCATTATACCAGACATAAGGATGATATTCATTTGCCATTTTTCAGACTCAGCAGGTCACAAAACGGCCCGAATTTTCTTGCCTTCAAATTTTTTAACAGATTACCGATATGTATTCGTAGTCTTCCATTTAACAAATTTAAAATTGTAATTATATCCTACTTGGTAATATATGTATTGCATAAAATAGATGATTTTTTTAATCTAAATTTTAATAATTTGTCAAGTGACTGATTTTGGTTTTTTATTAATTTGTATTTTGACTTTTATCTTTAAACTGACTGTGCAAATAATGCTTATATTATATTAACACCAAATAAAGTACTCTACTCTCTACTCTACTCAAGTCCTATGATGATATTCCTGCTTCCAACCATGTAGAACAGATGGTCTGTGTCGACTATAAACTATAAAAGGAAATGTTGACTAATCGGTGAATTGAATCTCATCGTTGTTTGCCATTTCCATCCAACATCCAACATGCATTGTTTGACAGAAAAATTGTCACTAATCTCCTAACAACATGTGTTTGATTGACATCAAAATTATCCGCTATTTGACTAGTAGTCCAGGCTGTGAATAGGGATTTTAGATTTAAAAAAAAAAAACATGTAGGTTCGAATCGAAAAATTTTTTTTGCATTAGCTTCAAGAGGTTCTCAAGATCATGCATACACCTTAAAACCTCTTGGGAACCACAACCTTACCCATTGGGGGCGAAAATAGTCTGAAATCTCCCTCAAATTTGCAACATGCCAAGTCTTGAATTGTATTTTCTACAAAAAAAGGTATTTTGGCATTTCGAGTACACCTAGGAGGTTTTTTGGGTCGCTGAACACGAATCCGTAGTCAGATTTACTTGCAATCCATCGTAGGGGTGGTCAAATCGACAAAATTGGCCAATTTCGCACTCCTAATATGTTATTTTGCAATTTACGTGTTTTTGGCATTTTGAATGCATCAAAGACGTTTTTTGGGTCGCTGAACACGAATTCGGTGACAGATTTACTTGCAATCTATTGTAGGGGTGGTAAAATCGAAAAAATTGGCCAATTTTGCACCCCTAATATGATATTTTGCAATTTACGTGTTTTAGGCATTTAAATCGCACCAAGTAGATTTTTTGGGTCGCTGAATACGATTCCGAAGCCAGATTCACTTAAAATTCATCGTTGGGGTGGTGGAATAGACAAAATTGGTCAATTTTGCACCCCTAATATGTTATATTGCAATTTACGTGTTTTAGGCATTTAGATTGCACCAAGGAGGTTTATTGGGTGGCTGAATACAATTCCGAAGCCAGATTTACTTAAAATTCATCGTTGGGTATCTTGAAATAGAATAAAACGGTTTTCAAAATATATTTTTTTCCTTTTTAGGTTTCTTTGGGCACAGGTACACAAAATCTCTACGCCAGGTATAGTATATAGTATACCTATATGTATTAAAATACAGGCATCTATCTTTATACCGGCAGGTGCACTATTTTGTAAATAACGTACCCAGATATAATGTAAAAAAGGTAGATATAAGAAGGTGTGTTGTACTCACCATAATAATTGTTAAATTCCTTCTTTTTTTAATGCGTTGGGCCCCTTCGTATACATATTTAATATACAGAAAACCAAAGACTGTATCCTTCTAAACTTATCTCATTTTACAGCCCTGAGATCGTTACACAGGTTATATCCACATACATGTACAAAAACACGTAAATTGCAGCATATCATATAAGGGGTGCAAAATTGGCCAATTTTGTCGATTTCACCCCCCCCAACGATGAATTTTAAGTAAATCTGGTTTAGAAATCGTATTCAGCGACCCAAAAAACCTCCTTGGTGCATTCGAAATGCCTAAAACACGTAAATTGCAAAACAACATATTAAGGGTGCAAAATTGGCAAACCTCCTTGGTGCACTCGAATTGACAAAAACACGTAAATTGCAGAATAACATACAAGGGGTGCGAAATTGGCCAATTTTGTCGATTTGACCACCCCTACGATGAATTGCAAGTAAATCTGGCTACGGATTCGTGTTCAGCGACCCAAAAAACCACTTAGGTGCACTCGAAATGCCAAAATACGTTTTATTGTAGAAAATACAATTCAAGACTTGGCATGTTGCAAATGTCGCCCCCAATGGGTGGGCCTCAACCCCACCCATTGGGGGTTTTAAGGTGTATGAATGATCCTGAGAACCTCCTGAAGCTTATGCAACAAAAATGTTTCGATTCGAACCTACATGTTTTCTTTTTATTTTCCGGTTCACAGCCTGGACTATAGTTGATATGTCGAGATTTTCCTCAACCGATAAGCATATCATTATTCAAAGGTTGAGGAGGACGCATTTTATCACTTGATGGTTCAAGCTTAAGGTATCCATATGTTCAGGAATTATTTATGATATAACATAATACAGATTTCGTTATCGGCGGACGATATTCAAAAGCAATAATAAATAAATTATTCACAGTTTCTTAACATACTATTCTATTGTTTTGATTTTTTTCACCTAGTTCTAACACCGTTTTCAGAAGATTATTTATACTTACCCCATTCGCTCTGGCCTCAAGTCAAATGAATTGTATTGTTAGAAGATGTTAGTGTAAGAAAATGAGAAGATATCGAGAGTATTTAGGACATACTGGTCTGTGTCTGGAGTATTGGGACATAAGGGGTACTCACATGCGCGTTATTATATCACTTGTCACGCCCATTCTGTTCCAAATAGAAAATGCTATTCTCATCTGCCTCGATTCTTTATCCCACTTATTAACTATCAATAACCTTGTCGATTTAATTCAAGCTGTATATGAAGTCCTCGTATGTTCAATCGAATTCATCTCAATGAATACAGGCTGCTTCCTAAGTTGATACTTTTTTTAACTGTGAATAGAACTCATTGGTATAAAGAAAATTTTCACTTAACTCCAAAATAAGAATGTTACATTCCTGTTATTATAAACGGCATCCAGTACGGTCCTGTCTAAATAATGTGTTCACTTCTACCAACGCTCTGCACGACGTGACGGCGCATAATAAAGGAATCTTTCATAAACCGATTTTTTCCAAAATTATATCTCGGTTATTTGAGAATGTTGTTTATTTCAATCAGGGTAATTATTCTGATAAGGGTTTGAACTCCGATTTTGACGAAAATTTTTTTACAAAGTACTTACATGTAGAATTGGAAAAGAAAATTCTCCGTAAAAGTGTATTTTTCCCAAAAAAAAAAAATTATTTGTCCCAAATCAGGACATATTCAGTCACGTATTTCTCCTATATATATAGTCACAATTTGTACGATATTGTTATTTTTAGCAACCTATAGCATTGTTTTCGTAAAGAAATGCTAATTAGAGGTACAACAATATTCAAAAACCGTATTATTCGTGAAATAAAATTGTAAACAGTAACCGCCATTTACTTGCATTTTAAGAAATGACGTTACGTCGGAACTAGATTCTCTTGATACCAAAAATGCTCAAACCATAGAATCGTATATTTCATTGGCCACAAACTATCAACGTTTTATTATATTGTCTATGGTAAAAATCTTGCATTATATTTTTGAGGATTGTAGCTTATCGCTCCAAGCGGCAATGTTATCGCAGGTTAGTTTGTTAAATTGATATATTCTAATCCTGTCGGTAGAAAGCTCCACGCGGCAATGTTATCGCAGGTTAGTTTGTTAAATTGATATATATATTTTTGGGAATATAAGCCTAGTACAGGTTATTTCAAAGTTAATGCGACAGCAGTTAAACCCCTTTCAGAAACTTTCGATTCTAGACATGTTGGTAGAAATCTCCAGGCGGCAATGTTATCGCAGGTTAGTTTGTTAAATTGATATATATTTTTGGGAATATAAGCCTAGTACAGGTTATTACAAAGTTAATGCGACCGCAGTTAATCCCCTTTAAGAAATTTTTGATTCTAATCGTGTCGGTAGAAAACTCCAGGCGTCAATGTTATCGCAGGTTAGTTTGTTAAATTGATATATTCTAATCCTGTCGGTAGAAAGCTCCAAGCGGCAATGTTATCGCAGGTTAGTTTGTTAAATTGATATATATTTTTGGGAATATAAGCCCAGTACAGGTTATTTCAAAGTTAATGCGACAGCAGTTAAACCCCTTTCAGAAACTTTCGATTCTACACATGTTGGTAGAAATCTCCAGGCGGCAATGTTATCGCAGGTTAGTTTGTTAAATTGATATATATATATTTGGGAATATAAGCCTAGTACAGGTTATTACAAAGTTAATGCGACCGCAGTCAATCCCCTTTAAGAAATTTTTGATTCTAATCGTGTCGGTAGAAAACTCCAGGCGTCAATGTTATCGCAGGTTAGTTTGTTAAATTGATATATTCTAATCCTGTCGGTAGAAAGCTCCAAGCGGCAATGTTATCGCAGGTTAGTTTGTTAAATTGATATATATTTTTGGGAATATAAGCCTACTACAGGTTATTTCAAAGTTAATGCGACAGCAGTTAAACCCCTTCCAGAAACTTTCGATTCTAGACATGTTGGTAGAAATCTCCAGGCGGCAATGTTATCGCAGGTTAGTTTGTTAAATTGATATATATTTTTGGGAATATAAGCCTAGTACAGGTTATTTCAAAGTTAATGCGACAGCAGTTAAACCCCTTTCAGAAACTTTCGATTCTAGACATGTTGGTAGAAACCTCCAGGCGGCAATGTTATCGCAGGTTAGTTTGTTAAATTGATATATATTTTTGGGAATATAACCCTACTACAGGTTATTTCAAAGTTAATGCGACAGCAGTTAAACCCCTTTCAGAAACTTTCGATTCTAGACATGTTGGTAGAAACCTCCAGGCGGCAATGTTATCGCAGGTTAGTTTGTTAAATTGATATATATTTTTGGGAATATAAGCCTACTACAGGTTATTTCAAAGTTAATGCGACAGCAGTTAAACCCCTTTCAGAAACTTTCGATTCTAGACATGTTGGTAGAAACCTCCAGGCGGCAATGTTATCGCAGGTTAGTTTGTTAAGTTGATATATATTTTTGGGAATATAAGCCTACTACAGGTTATTTCAAAGTTAATGCGACAGCAGTTAAACCCCTTTCAGAAACTTTCGATTCTGGACATGTTGGTAGAAACCTCCGTGCGGCAATGTTATCGCAGGTTAGTTTGTTAAATTGATATATATTTTTGGGAATATAAGCCTACTACAGGTTATTTCAAAGTTAATGCGACAGCAGTTAAACCCCTTTCAGAAACTTTCGATTCTAGACATGTTGGTAGAAATCTCCAGGCGGCAATGTTATCGCAGGTTAGTTTGTTAAATTGATATATATTTTTGGGAATATAAGCCTAGTACAGGTTATTACAAAGTTAATGCGACCGCAGTTAATCCCCTTTAAGAAATTTTTGATTCTAATCGTGTCGGTAGAAAACTCCAGGCGTCAATGTTATCGCAGGTTAGTTTGTTAAATTGATATATTCTAATCCTGTCGGTAGAAAGCTCCAAGCGGCAATGTTATCGCAGGTTAGTTTGTTAAATTGATATATATTTTTGGGAATATAAGCCTAGTACAGGTTATTTCAAAGTTAATGCGACCGCAGTTAAACCCATTTCAGAAACTTTCGATTCTAGTCATGTTGGTAGAAAATTCCAAGCGGCAATGTTATCGTAGGTTAGTTTGTTAACTTGATATGTATTTTTAGAAGTTATTTTTCTTGCCCTTTTAGACATTCTTAAAATATATTTCAGGTCGCTGTTGTAGATTAGTAGGTTATTTTAGGATTTAGGGGGAACGAAAGTATCAGTAGAACTACAGAACGTGCTGTTTGATTTCTATAGTTCTTGGTACACTCCCAAGCAAAATCAACAGTATATTAACTGTTTGAACGTGATTTTGGAATTAACAATTACAGAAATAAACTTTGAAGTAACCTGTACTAGGCTTATATTCCCAAAAATATATATCAATTTAACAAACTAACCTGCGATAACATTGCCGCCTGGAGGTTTCTACCAACATGTCTAGAATCGAAAGTTTCTGAAAGGGGTTTAACTGCTGTCGCATTAACTTTGAAATAACCTGTAGTAGGCTTATATTCCCAAAAATATATATCAATTTAACAAACTAACCTGCGATAACATTGCCGCTTGGAGGTTTCTACCAACATGTCTAGAATCGAAAGTTTCTGAAAGGGGTTTAACTGCTGTCGCATTAACTTTGAAATAACCTGTACTAGGCTTATATTCCCAAAAATATATATCAATTTAACAAACTAACCTGCGATAACATTGCCGCCTGGAGGTTTCTACGAACATGTCTAGAATCGAAAGTTTCTGAAAGGGGTTTAACTGCTGTCGCATTAACTTTGAAATAACCTGTACTAGGCTTATATTCCCAAAAATACATATCAATTTAACAAACTAACCTGCGATAACATTGCCGCCTGGAGGTTTCTACGAACATGTCTAGAATCGAAAGTTTCTGAAAGGGGTTTAACTGCTGTCGCATTCACTTTGAAATAACCTGTACTAGGCTTATATTCCCAAAAATATATATCAATTTAACAAACTAACCTGCGTTAACATTGCCGCCTGGAGGTTTCTACCAACATGTCCAGAATCGAAAGTTTCTGAAAGGGGTTTAACTGCTGTCGCATTAACTTTGAAATAACCTGTAGTAGGCTTATATTCCCAAAAATATATATCAATTTAACAAATTAACCTGCGATAACATTGCCGCCTGGAGGTTTCTACCAACATGTCTAGAATCGAAAGTTTCTGAAAGGGGTTTAACTGCTGTCGCATTAACTTTGAAATAACCTGTAGTAGGCTTATATTCCCAAAAATATATATCAATTTAACAAACTAACCTGCGATAACATTGCCGCCTGGAGGTTTCTACCAACATGTCCAGAATCGAAAGTTTCTGAAAGGGGTTTAACTGCTGTCGCATTAACTTTGAAATAACCTGTAGTAGGCTTATATTCCCAAAAATATATATCAACTTAACAAACTAACCTGCGATAACATTGCCGCCTGGAGGTTTCTACCAACATGTCTAGAATCGAAAGTTTCTGAAAGGGGTTTAACTGCTGTCGCATTAACTTTGAAATAACCTGTAGTAGGCTTATATTCCCAAAAATATATATCAATTTAACAAACTAACCTGCGATAACATTGCCGCCTGGAGGTTTCTACCAACATGTCTAGAATCGAAAGTTTCTGAAAGGGGTTTAACTGCTGTCGCATTAACTTTGAAATAACCTGTAGTAGGGTTATATTCCCAAAAATATATATCAATTTAACAAACTAACCTGCGATAACATTGCCGCCTGGAGGTTTCTACCAACATGTCTAGAATCGAAAGTTTCTGAAAGGGGTTTAACTGCTGTCGCATTAACTTTGAAATAACCTGTACTAGGCTTATATTCCCAAAAATATATATCAATTTAACAAACTAACCTGCGATAACATTGCCGCCTGGAGGTTTCTACCAACATGTCTAGAATCGAAAGTTTCTGAAAGGGGTTTAACTGCTGTCGCATTAACTTTGAAATAACCTGTAGTAGGCTTATATTCCCTAAATATATATCAACTTAACAAACTAACCTGCGATAATATTGCCGCCTGGAGGTTTCTACCAACATGTCTAGAATCGAAAGTTTCTGAAAGGGGTTTAACTGCTGTCGCATTAACTTTGAAATAACCTGTACTAGGCTTATATTCCCAAAAATATATATCAATTTAACAAACTAACCTGCGATAACATTGCCGCGTGGAGCTTTCTACCGACAGGATTAGAATATATCAATTTAACAAACTAACCTGCGATAACATTGCCGCTAGGAGCGATAAGCTACAATCCTCAAAAATATAATGGAAGAGTTTTACCATAGACTATATAATAAAACGTTGATAGTTTGTGGCCAATGAAATATACGATTCTATGGTTTGAGCATTTTTGGTATCAAGAGAATCTAGTTCCGACGTAACGTCATTTCTTAAAATGCAAGTAAATGGCGGTTACTGTTTACAATTTTATTTCACGAATAATACGGTTTCTGAATATTGTTGTACCTCTAATTAGCATTTATTTACGAAAACAATGCTATAGGTTGCTAAAAATAACAATATCGTGCAAATTGTGACTATATATATAGGAGAAATACGTGACTGAATATTCCTGATTTGGGACAAATAATTTTTTTTTTTGGGAAAAATACACTTTTGCGGAGAATTTTCTTTTTCAATTCTACATAAGGAACATGTAAGTACTTTGTAAAAAAATTTTCGTCAAAATCGGAGTTCAAACCCTTATCTGAATAATTACCTGAATCAGTTCCACATGTCGTTGGAAGAAAATTATCAACTTAAGAATCACCCTGTAAATTTAAAAGCTACATAATGTTTTTTAGCAACATCGTTGTCATCTTCAATAGATCTGGAATAACAAAAAAAAAAGCATTTCTTTCATAACGATGGACACAGTTGAAGTTCATATCAAATAGTATAATATAGAATTTGGATTGGACCGATATCTTGCTTTATTTGTTTATTCTTATTTTGCTCGATATGAATATATTCTTGGATATTCAATTTCATATTCTTTTATTTAGGATATTCTCTAGCAGTATCATCACTAATGAATATAAAGATTGTCTTCTAGTGTATAGGAGTTGTTGTATATGTTAAATTGATATATTTTACAACAAGGATCCAGAATTTAATCAAATTACTATCCTTTAAGACTTTCTTTCATACTCCAGTAAACATCTATTTATAAATTTATTAACATAATTATAATTACACTGGAAGGTTGATATATTCCATCTATATACTCTCGTTGTGATACACTAACTGTCCTTCGTGCAGAGTTTTCAAATGCCTCTGGAGTGAGAATTTCGAGGTGAATTTGCGACCACAAGCAAAACATTTGAACTTCGGTTCTTCGCCACATTTTTTTCTATGAAATCTCAAGTTGGAAATGTATTTGTATTTCCTACCACAATTATCACAGCTATGGCCACCTGAAAATTTATGTGATTAGCAATTTAACAATGTCTTTAAAAATATACATGTCAGTTTTACCTTTTCTGTAGAATTATTGAGGTTTATGAGGACTATGGTCAGTAGAAAAATATGAAATTGATATGAAATGGAGCATCCCCAAACCCAGAATACTATGTAGTGATGTAAATACGTATTCAGTTAGATCACTGAAATCTTTTTCACGTCACTAAATACTTAGTTAGATCACTTAATACGTATTTAATAATGATAATTATTTGATCCTATATATGGGAATTGATAAAATAGATATTATGCAAATAATATAACATTGTACGAACCACTTAGGCGACAGAAATTGCTTGTATGTAGTTATAATAAAAGCATATTATTCAATCGGTAAAGCACGAATATATAACAACATTATTTGAAGCATGTTAAGAATAAATCATAAAAATTATTCTAAATATGAAATCACTTGAAATCTATGAACTTTAATCATACAAAATATGAATGAAAATAACATTGTTTCTTCATTATATTGTATTGAATAAAGATGAGTATTTTATGAAATAATTCTCATATCATATGTTCCTGTTTCTTCATACAGGTACCTTATTATCAACGTGGATAACTTCTGATTGATGTGGGCGAGATCTTGATACTTCACGCCATCCTATTAGGATATATGCAGAATCACTTTGTACAAGACTGCAATAAATGTTGTTCAAAACCTAGTCTATCTTCGAATTGAATTTACAATTTAGATCACCAAATACGTATTAGGATCACAAAATAGGTTTTTAAATCACTGAATGTATTTCAAGATAACTAAATACGTATTTAGGCCACTAAATACGTATTTAGATCACTCAATACGAAAATTGAATAAATATTTAGATTACTTAGTATGGTTTTGTGGTAGATACGTTTGCTCTTCTATTAATTTTATGTTGTTTCCCGTGAGAGCTGCTTGTGATATCTAGAAAATCTTAAACGGTCAAATGGACTGATCACTTGCGAGGTTTTTGTATAATGAATTTTGAGTACATTCACTGATTAATAAATACTTAGATAGTCAATGTAAGAGAGTGCTTTCAGTCGTTATGTGTATCTTCAAATCGATTAATACACAATGTCGTATTCACAAATCGGATAGATAAACTTGCGGACACTATTTGAAACATAAGTGGTTCCGGGGATGCCATCTGTCGGATTATAAGCTGGAGAAACCAAATATTTAAGGACAATAAGAGGTATTAAATAAACTTCACAGAAGATTCAACTACTTTTATTAATCATGACTTATTAATTTCTGCGATACGTTGGTAATGTAATAAACATAATACATTATGGTAGTGCATTGATTAGTAGAACAAATTAGTTTTAGGATTTTGTTGTTGAACAGGATCGTGCCAAATGAACTTGAAGGCCATACTTTGAAGTGTACTTCTTTTTACAAGTTACACATTCATATTGAGGTTCTATGCCACATTTTTTCCTGTGAAACGTCATATTAGCTTTATATTTATATTTTCTGTGACAAATGTCGCATTCGTATAAGAAATCTAAAAGAAAAAAAAATTATTGACTGTTCAAGATTATGGAAGAATTCAAATGAAGATCTAGATGTTAATGTCAGATGACTATAGATTGGAAGAAAATAAGAAGAATCTAGCTATTATCAGACTAAGTAAAATGGTACAAGCGTTGACACTGTGTATACACCATTGATGGTGGAATTATAACTTTACGTACTGTAAGAGGAATGAAAATGAACCTACATCCATCTTCGGTGCGATATCTCTGAATCCTAAACGAACCGACCAGGTCAATCCGGCCATTACACAATGTTAGTAGATGGGAAGATTTTTTTCGAGCGAGTGTTTATTATAGTGGTTATACTGTTTATGTGAGTTTTGAAAATTCTCTGTTTGAACATGCGAAACAATGAAACGTAGGTATAGAATCTCAATAGTTCTTTAAAACCTCTGTATACAGATTGAGTTCAAAAGTAGATTTGAATCCGTACCGGTTTCACAGCTATACGTTATCATATAAGGGAAGCGCAATATCTATATACTACTGAAAAACATTCTGTAGGTTTATTCGCAAATCACATCACTCACAAATTGCTTGTAGTTCAGTGACATCTAGCTGTGAGAAGGTACACTATGTTCTAAAAGAAGAAAACTGTTTCCAATTATCAGTTTTCGCCAAACCGTCTGACTTAGAATTCATATTATCCGATAGATGATACTACTCATTCCCATATTTGTTAAGAATAATGAATAAACATCATAATCTATGGGTAGTTGAAACTCTTTCCTATTAATTAATCGCTTTCTTACAAGACTTATTCCAGAAATACATTTAATATCATGTATGTATTTCTAAAAGTTAGTGTTTTGTTCACATATAAATATTACTTTCAAATACTTGATGTTATCTTTCAACAGCTGTTTTTTTTTCCTACTGTTACATTGTAGAAAGTAGGTGAGTATCCCGTACTGGAACGATATTATGAACGATGAGTCTTTGAGATACTCTCGCACGAGAAGCGAGACGAGACTCATTACGAGACTTCAGATTTCATCGGCAAGACGAGTCTCGTCTCGTTGATCTTGTGGGCATCACTACAAAACATCGAGAGTGCAAAACTAAGCAGTCGTTCGTAGTCGCTTAAAATGGCGTTTCCCGTCTTACTTATATCGTACATATCCCCACCCTATACTCCGCCACAGAGGAATTGATAGAATGTAACCTCAGTACACAGTAAGAAATTTGGTCCGTGTAAAACAGCTAGTGTAATGGGTGACAAATTTAGAGTGAATTTTATGTTTTAAATGACTATTTTTTGTAACACTAGAATTGGTGAGCGATGCTGTTTACACTAAACTACTCTAGTTGAGTCGTTCTATTTTTTAATGTTCATTACTCACACTACAAAATTACATTCAAATTGTTTTAGTGTCGAATGTTCTAGGTTTACACTAGGAGTGTCAAATGTATAGAAATATTACACTAACTAGAGTGTTCTGACACTGCCAATTGCGAAATGCCGTTCGGTTCAATTCCGCATCCAACACGTTACCCTGAGTACCCGCATTGGATTTAAGTTAGCGGCTTTTATTCTTTCTTCAAGCTTCAACCTGTGTTGTGTGTTTACTGGACTTAAATCGTGACCTGTGTAGCTTTATTTGTTCTTATAAGGTAAGTGTTGTTGTTTAATCTTCTTAATTTAATCTACTTAGTAGTAAACTGGACATAGTCAAATAGTAGAGGTGATGAAATGTGTTTTAGTTCAAATCAAACGCCTTAACCCCAATTTCTGGTTCATAATATTAATCAAAGGCACCACCGACTGGAAAGTTACACATACACCTAGTTCTAATAAATACCAATAGTATTAGTAATGCCTTTAAATTACTGAACTCAGCCAGTCATAGTAGACATAACCTAATAGTGAGGTACATCGTACATTATTTTTTGATATTACATTTACTGCCATTTTGTGAAGGTTCAGTTGTGGCCCCACATTGCAATACTGTGGCGAAGGTCAAATAGGGATTCTAACGAACCAATCTGAACGATGTGAAGTATAGGTCATATTGATCGATTCGTTAAATATGTATAATGGATTATATTCTCACAAAGATAATATGTTACAGGTAACCTATATGATGAATTGTATCAAGCTGGAGTATATTCATTGCTCGAAGGTGGCCAAAGTGGAGCAACACATGAAGAATACGAACAATTTGGTTAGCTATTAATTATACAAGGTCATACAAACCTCTGACTTTTACATTATTTTTAAAATACTGTTTAATTTTCATGTATCATATATTCGATAGTTTTCAGATTTAAATGTTCCACATATTCGTCAATTCATCGGAATTGTTCAGTTGTACCTATTATGCAATAAATTTATTTTTAAATAAACATTTTGTATTTGCAAGTAGTGCATTCTTCATTAGTAGTGCAGAGTTAGAGTTAACGTACACTAAAAACAGTATTTTGTTTACCAAAATCAGTGTAAATCCAACACTGGGTAGAGTTAACATACACTGAAAACGGTATTTTTTTACCAAAGTCAGTGTAATATTACACTAAAATAGTAATTTGGATACACTTACATTTGTTAATTCACACAATCTAGAGTTTCTCAGTGTATAGCTAGATTTGTTTCCAACTCTGGGTTATGTTGCATCTAATCTCTGTAGTGTAAAAGATACTCTAAATAAAGCGAATATTTAACACTAACGTTAGAGTAAAGTTACCATTAAAATTTACTCTAGATGCAGAGAGAATATTTCACACTAAAAACATTGGACCTATATAGAATATTTTTAGTGTTACTTAGAGTGAAATTTCACTCTAAATTTTTTACTGTGTATCTATGGTCCATGTAAGGCCAAAAAAAAGTTGTGTCGTAACTACTTTGTTGACGTGCACTTTTTAATATGAATTTCGGATGGTACCTACTGCAGGTTAACTGTATGTGATATCAAATTTATAACCAGAAATATACTGTTGTCATAATGAAAGAGCAACTGCTATAATTCCTTTTGGAAAACTGGAAATGGATGCCAGAAAACAGTTCCTATTGCAAATAGCAATCGTCTCCAGAGGTCACGTAAGCACGAACATAAGCACGCACGCACACAGACGTCATATCAAAAACAGTTTACATGGGGTCAGAAAGATGAAAAAATCAGGAATTTTTGTTTTGCCCGATTCAAATATTACGTATAATAGTGAGGGAAGTTAAAAGGTTGTAAGAAGATGATAATCATATTTCCTTCATACTCACTGGAATACAACACAATCTGGAATCAAAATTTTAGCATTTATGTTTATTAACTTAATATAGCACATTTCGAATTCGAATAGAAGATTATTTAGTACATGTAACCATTAGATAGTTTAGTTTGAAGATAATTATATGCTCCATCTTGATATAGTTATGTGATTGCGGTTTATAGTCTATGCTTGAAGTTCATGTGACACGTTAAACTTATCTTCTGTTTGCATTTATATGAACATAAAGAACATCTAAACTGGGACTCGACTCCACATTCCCATTTGAGATGTTTGTAGAGGGAACTCTTATGTTTGTAAACTCGACTACACTTCGGACATGAGATGCCTGGACCTAAAAGTATAAATTCATTAGATGACTTTAGAGCTTTAAACCATCAGAAGGAATTCCTTCATGTATACTGCAATTTGTATCAATTATTATAAGCAGTAAGATGGTTATGCGGAATTGGATGTCTTGATTACCCATTAACACGAACTCATATGTTTTTCCGATGAAAATGGACATTTTTTTACATTTGGTGAAGGGTATTTTTCTTCTCAATTAGATGAAAACGAAGCTTGAGTTATTTATAAAGTACAGTTGATCGCAGCAGTTTTGACTGTTCGATAAATGTTCGGTTCAACTTCTTGAATATAATGTGATGCAGGAAGGTTCCTAAATAGGTTCAGACTGCAATTCGAAAATTTTATGTTCCCACAAAAATCGTAGGCAACAAGATCAAAGAACAAAGTTTTCAACCTAAAACCTCATCGCGAATGTAACGTATAATACTATTTACATTTCTATGCTGGTAGCATTTTGTTTAATTCTTTATTATTTTTATTCAACGTCGGCCCATTTCTGCTACGGTCGCTTCACACCTACGTATTTTCAAGTACAGGTACGTACAAACAAAGTACAGCAAATGTAGCCTACTGCTTTACTTCCCATTCGAAGGCAGGCTTGGTCAGATATGCTGACTAACTTATATCTCCACCACCTTTTGGCTGAGACATTTGATTTGAATCGACAGAGAGAGATGCTACCATGATTATACGATTACGGGTTCAATACCCATTTGCACTAACAGTTTCACTGTACATCTGAAAATTACTCATTTTAGAGATAAACTGCTGTGGGTAGTATTTAAACTAATTTCCATCAGGAAAAAATTCCTTATTCCATCCATAATGAAAGCAAGTACCTATAGTGTTAATTATCTTACCCATGCTCATTAGGGTGTTGCCAGTCGAGTATTGCTTCCGATCTTGACCTTGTTGAAAATTTTACCTGCCGTCGAGCAACTCGAAGCTGTCCCACTACACCTACCGAAGAAGATCTTTGTCCATATGACGAGGGTCTTTTCATCTTTGTGTTGAGTATATCTAACCGATGAGGTAGTTCAGGATAATTGAAATTAACTTAATGAAAATATTCTTTATTAATATCAAATAGAATTTTATTTATAATATTTATAGTAATAATTAAGTAACTAACTATATAAAACTTCAACCGTATATCTCATTAAACACAAACATAAACCCTTCCTCCTAATTATTGACATCACCAGGATTTTTATCCTCTTTTTAGTTACAGATTGCGCTGAGTTATAATAAAATGAGCTATTTTGTGCTGAACCAAAATCTGCCTTTGAATCGAGAAAGTGTTTAGCTATAATAATATTAAGTTATAGAATTTAGTTCCCATACATTTCAACACTAGTAATTTGGTGATTTGGTCGAAATTTGTGATTTCTAAGTTGCTATAACAGACAAAAAGAAGGAAGTTTATTATGTTCCTTGTGATCGTTGAATTTGTGTTGAGAATCTAAAGCTGTAGAAATGAAAGTTGTATGTCTTTAATAATGGCTGTGTGTAAAACAGCTTTAGATGTCATAATTTTAGTGCAAAATGGGGAACTAAATCAAATTAATTGACAGATGCTAATTGAGTACAAAATAGCCAAGCTTTTATTTATCAAAATAACAAGAGAATGAATGATTAGATTTTACATGCTTAGGCAATATGGAAAATTATAGATAAAGAATATTGCGTAACTGAAAATAACATGTAACTTATAAAATAATAAAATAAACCTTAAACTCTAGCTTATATGAATGGTGAGATTTTTAGATTTTCGCTCAAAGAATACTTTGTCAAGTCGAAAATTATACAGGTTATGTTGAGTAGAAAGGAAAAGTTAATCAGATATTGTGATATTTCATTTTTATTTCGTCGTTTTTACTATGAAGGAATAATTCGGCCTATATGTACGACACTGTGTTGGAAATAAACAATTCTAATTGGATTTAGTTTGATGGAAGTATTGGCGATGAATCTTATCAAAAGTTATGCAACAGTTTGTGAACTGCATCTAAGATGTCAAATTAATTATTGAACACTTTGTTTTTGAGAAAAAAATTAGAACGAATAGTTTGAAAAGAAAAATCAATCGTCACCATCCATCTAACATAATAACAAAAACAATACAGATTTTATTTGGACAAGGCATGATTTCGACAAACGCTCATGACGAGATGCTGTTTCAGGTGATCTTTCCGTTTATATTTCTTCGGGCAATGGGGACATCCAAATTGTCTCTCTACACCGCAATCGTACTTCAAATGTCTATTCATATTCGATTTAGATTTAAACGTCGCAATAGTACATCTCGGACATCTATATTCATTGTATTCGTTCATGTAGATATGATACGATGCTAAAATAAGAAATTAATTTCATATTTTCAACAAAATTCGTAGGTTTAATTATTAACTAGTTTTAACTCACACCCCATACATTATTTTATTCTCGGAATTATTTCTTGTTATAGCAGGACATATTATTATTATATTTTTTTGTTATTGTCTATGGAATTTTAGGAAAATGTACAAATATATACAAGTGAAACATGCAGAACAATGATAGATTTCGATATTAACAATGAATACTGTTTTGTGTGATCTATGGAAATGGATGTCGGGTTTTCACATATTGGAATAGAAATACAAAAAAATCTCCACTATAATTCAGTAGCAGCAACAAGTTATAAAAAAAATGTTTTAAACAGCCTCACAGACTACGCTGTTATCTTATCACACTAAGAAAACCTTCCCTAAAATTCGAATAAAGTTCATTATACCTGGAAAATTGAAACTCACACATTTTTTTATCACATGAAAGAAAGAATAAATAAAATCTATAATGGTACGTCATTAATAATATAAACTTAATAAAGATAATTTTATAACATTACCATATATTCCGGAGATCTCTGAGGAAAGTAAGAAATGTTTGAAAAAGTGAACCTACAAACAGTGTTGGTAAATATTTTTTAAATCTAAAACCGTTAATACTAAAATATAAACAAAACAACACGGTGTATAAATTATAAATTGTTTTGAATGCGATGGGACTTATACAGAAATATCTGAACAATATTTGGAAAAAAGAATGTATGGCCATATATATAGCATAAAAACAAAAACTTCCAATACCCTTGATAAACATCATGTTTTATTTAAACTATCAGTTCGAATATAATAATGTTAATATCTTACCTAAAGAAACCAATTATTATAGAAGTTCTTTCCTGGAGATGATTCGTGATAATACGTTCGTAAATAGTAGAATCGATGTACAATAATTTAGTCAAACTTATACAAATTCAATTAATTAAGCCTTTGGATATTTCTACGTACTTCTGTATATCAAGAAACCTGATAAGAATCAGTAATATTGGTACAGCACACACCTTTGCTAAGGTGGACACATCTGTTCAACATTGTAGGCGGTTTGGCGCAGAGGAATTATGGCCTCAGACTTACTTATATATGATAGAAACATTACTGCATTGTGGTTTTTTAATACATATTCATATATTTTGGACATTAACGTGTTACAATTTCAATTATTCGTGTTTTCTTGATAGTTGCGACGTGGACATTTTTAATTGAAATTATAAAAAAAACATTTAGTGCTTAGTACAATTAATTTTAAAATCCCGCGTTTTACTTGATGTGAATTAGTTATCAAAAGTCTGCTGATGATGGTCGTGAGACCGAAACGTGCGTTAAGACGAAATGCCGTCTCCGTCATGTTAGCGTTAATAGCGGTATGAGATCTTTCGCATTGAGTTATTTTTTTTAATTTTATTACATAGTTAGGTATATGTTATGCCGTAAATCTAAAATAGAGTTAGTTGGCTTCGCAATGATTATCATCGAAATCAATAATTATTGGCGATAAATGTTTCCGATCGGGTATGTTCGTATTAACATTGCTGTTAA
The DNA here is from genome assembly GCA_958510875.1 of Endomychus coccineus. Lineage (NCBI taxonomy): Eukaryota > Metazoa > Arthropoda > Insecta > Coleoptera > Endomychidae > Endomychus > Endomychus coccineus. The sequence goes on from OY294067.1 coordinate 289,580,158, forward strand.
TGAGGAAAATGTAACAGTTTCTATGGAAATATTGATAAGAATATTATCACATTGAGAAAAGCACGTACTACTGACTGAGTGTTATATTCAGAGCGTGAGGAACAACATTAACTATTATTGGTATGTTCATGGAAATGAACTTGTCTAGGAATGAGAGTATTTACAAGAATTCTTTATGTCTAAATTATAAATCATTCTACTCCATAGGAGAAGAAATGACGTGGAGAAAAATATTGGCGTGTGAAACGATTCGATCAAACGAATCATCGCTTGTTAGATCTGAATCTGAATACAAAATCAGTAATTATTACTATTTTCGGCATGTCACTACATATTTTTCTTCGCAGGAATGACGTTGAAGGTGATATTTGCGTTTGAACTTCTTCCCACATATACATGTAAATTTTCTTTCCACACCACATTCAAAATTTAGATGCCTAGTCATGCCTGACTTTAGTTTGTTTGTGGATGCGCATCGTGTACATTGATACCGGTTTTCCAAATTCAGAAAATAACGGCTGGCTAGAACAGAAAAAAAATTGAGTTACTGTTTAATGATGCGTCATTAGGGTAGAAACATAATGATAAGAATGATTTTCGATTTTTTTCAGTTTTCTACGATCTTAGAACGTTTGAATATAAATTTCTTTTGATATTAATATCGTAATGTTTAATTCGCACAATCCATTTTTTTGTAGATTCGTACTACCAGGTTTCGAGGTCAATTATCACACCTCATCCTCAGGTATATATGAAGCATGGTTGTGATAAAGAAAATGTATCAAAATTTGTTAAAACAGTTGTAAAAATATTTTTATTTCAAAATTTGATAAAATATTTTTTTTAAATTAATGCTATATTGTAAAACAGTAATTTGTTTTAAAATTTCTTAAAGGACTTACTTACATTCAATATATAAAATTATTTATAATCATTTGGCTTCATTTCCAGATAATTAAAGTTTATCTGTAAAATTTTATTTTTAATTTATATAATATACATGTTCAACAGTTGAAATTCAGGAAGCTACAAAGTAGTTATTCAAATGGTGAGGAATATGTGACTTTAGATAACAAAAAACCTCAGTTACATATTCCTCGCCATTAGAATAACTACTTTGTAGCCTTCTCAATTTCAACTGTTTGACATGTATATATAAACCAAAAATGAAATTTGTTTACATATAAACTTTAATTATCTGGAAATGAAGCTAAATGATTATGAATAATTTTATATATTGAATGTAAGTGAATCTCCTAAAAAAAAATTGACAACAAATTAATAATTTACAATATTATTAATTAAAAAATTATATTTTGATCAAATTTTGAAATAAAAATATTTTTACAACTGCTTTTACAAATTTTGATATATTTTTCTTCATCACCGCCATGCTTTATATATACCTGAGGACGAGGTGTAATAATTAACCTCAAAACTTGGTAGTTTGAATCTAAAAAAAAGGGGATTGTGAGAATTAAGCATGACAATATTAATATCAATTATGAACTCACACTTGGGTGAAACTATTTTTTTTAATTTCTTTCTCCTACACGTTGCCACATTATTGATACAGAGGGCGATGTAACCATATAATAGCGTATCCCAGGGACGTGAATAAGAGGGGCCTAGGAGCCCCCCCGCCCCCAATAAAATAGATCATGCATACAATATAATCATTATTTTGCGGTATTAGAATACCATCCGGCGCCCACGAAGACCAAATTTAATACCATAGAAACCATGATATAGATAATCATTATTTGTAAAGTTATAGTTGCAGAAACAGTCAGCAGTAGTTGGAATAAATTTTTAAGGTTGTAGAATTCCCATCTAGTTTTTCGTTAATGCAGCATTTCTTAAAGGAACCCTAAAAATCAATAGTGTATCATTGTAATTGTATTGAATACAGGAAAATATGTCGAAACCTAATTAAAAATGAGCATTTTATTAAAAATTGAGTGATTGATTTCTTTTTGCAAATCAGACATCCTAGTTACAATATCATGATTTCGTAATAGCTCTTCGCTCTTGGTATAGTAAGGGCATGACCCATAATACTTTCTATGTCTCCATATTGTTGCAGGTAGAGAATAAGTTGTAATTTTGAGTAGATCATGGAATTAGTAACTAATAATTGACTTATCTAACATAAAATAAACGAATATACTAATGCTGGAATATAAGATGTCATAGAACTTGGTTACTTACTCCTGTGAACAAAATAAGGGATATTGGTACCAAAATTCGAATTCTGGTGGACTATTTTAAGTGAGGATGATTATTATTGAAAAAAAGCAGAACGACTTTTGCAATTTTATTGGAAAATTTATTAACACAATTTATAGAAGATTTTCTACATTCCATGTTTGACCTCAATATGTTTCCGCAAACTAGCATTGTGTTTGAATTTTCTGAAACATATGCAACATGGAAACTGAGGTTCTACGCCACATTCGTATGTTTGATGTCTTCGCAAATGTTTAATTCTCATGTAAGATGCTGAACATTGTAAACACCCAAATCGTCCTTCGGATGTTATTTCATAACCTACAATAATATAGTTAGTCGCGTCCACTGCTAAGGAATATGTAATGTATAACATTAAAGCATCTTACAGGAATTATTAGGATTAACAAAACACATGCACACTATGCGTTAAGTGGACAACTCGCTGTGTAGGACATGGGAAGAGGACAAGACGGTAGACCACGTGCTGAGCACCTGCCAGCTCTGGACAACATTAAGGCTCATAAGTTCACGGGGGGTACAAGCTGTCAGTTATCACTTGGAAAGATTCCAACTGAATACAGAAGACTATTTAGAATTATTCACTTAGTGCAAGCATGAAAGTTAGGTCAGGAGGGAAAATATATAGTAATTTTAGGACGCTGAGAGACTCACATAAGTTGCACTTCTTTTATAACCACACATGAATATACAGATTGGAATTTATAAATCACTAAATAAAAATGGTGAGCGTGGGAATAGACGAGGAAAAAGCGTAGCATCAATCACCTTTGCTGAGTAGTGGGTATATAGTGCGATAGATTACTGAGGAGTATCTTTTGAAAACGCATGGGTGTATATCGTACATACAGATCGTAGAATAGAGGTATTGAGTGGCCTTATTCTTGCAACCGAGAAAAAACTCGGGATTACGCTCCGCCCACTCGAAACGCGATGCTCCTGTTTTTTCAGGTTAGCGTTGCGTCGATGATTTCTGCTCAGTATTTATTTACGCGTAGTCTATAGAGTGGGCGGAGCATCCGAGAAAGGGGGGGTCGATTATTATGATTATCTATACCGAGATTTTTCTTAAACGGTTGCATACAAAATACATTGGCCTTATGGAGCTCAATACCTCTATTCTAAGATCTCTATGACATCGTATTCCTCCTACTAGGCTCCTGGTCGTGACGGTTTCGCGGCTGAGAGATCTTCTATCGAAGGTATACATAAACGACTAATAGAATGGTGAAAAAACCAAATTATTTGACGCCATATATGACTAGATATCCCACTACGAAGAATGTTAAACTACTTAAGTGCACCAGATGGAGACACCAAACCAATCAAGATCGAGATACAAATGAATATATGAATACATTCATTTGTTTCTAGTAAGATTTTGCCCGATAACAATAATAAGGTCCCACTGGTCTAGATTTTCCTATTCTATCAATCGGTCATGTGCAGCATCGATAGAGGATCGATCAGTAATGTTGAAAACTTTCTCGTTCTGCAGGTGAGTGAAACAGCTGTCTAGAACTATTAGTTTGTAATGTTACTAATCGATCTAGACTAGAAAAACCTCATTTGGCAACTAGAAACAAATGAACGTATTCTTATATTCATTTGTATCTCCATTGTTACAAAAAAAAACAATTTTTGTTCTCAGCAATTGTTCTGATCTGATTTTGGCGGACGAATCAGATCACGTCTACGTGTTACTCTCATCCAAATCAAATAATTATTTTTCCACAAGAAATCATGCATTTCTCAATATCTCATTTGATCTAATGAGAATGGAAAATATATAACTTTAACCAAAAAGTATAATTTATCTTCATTTTCCTTAATTAAATCAAGTTGACCAGCAATAAATAATGGTCTGAGGCGAAATAGATATTTTATGTTCTTTGTTCCTTCTTGCAAATTTCATTGCTGGTTTCCTGAACATAATTGATTTTTTTGACGTCACACTAATTTCTTATGGATCAAAATTAGTAGACTCATATAACTCTTCTTTATACCAATAAATTATCTAGTGCAAAAGGGTTGGTGAGTTTAAAATCAAAATACGTAATTTTGTTTAGACCAAATTATCAAGTTTCTATTATTATATAAATTTTTCCATGGCAGTTATTTGGTTGCAAAGTCATAGCCAGAAGAATATTTTGGGGGGGCCCTTGTCGGTTCAAAATGTCATATTTACTGGGTCGTTTTTAGTTTTGTTCATATGGTTGATGAACGTGGTTATTCTCATCCCAAAAAGAATTTGGGGTGTTCCCCTCTTGGCTACTGCTTTGTTGGTAGCATCAGAGTAGGAGTAAAATCACATAAGATAAATTTCATTTATTAAATTACATGAAAATAGATACTATAGATAGATATTATTTAGGATCACCACAGTTCCCTCTCACACAAATGGTAGACAGGGCCGGATTTATATATTGTGAGGCCCCCAAGCACAACATCGTGATGGGGCCTCCCTCTCCAAAAACGAGCCATCCATCAATAAAAAGGTTTCTTAATGAGGAAAAAATGAAGTACAATTGGAACATAAATTTTATTTAAATAAACTATAAACTATATATTTTAAGTAACCATTGCTTTGCGAATTGCGATATTCCTAGTTACATTTACTTTTACATTTTTTCTTTTAGTCTCACAATATATATATATAATTTCCGGAAGAACATTGTATTAAGCGAACATTAAGCCAACAAAAAGAAAAAAGGCTCCGGGCCCCTGAGGTCTACAAGTAGTTGCTTGATTTGCATGTTGGTAAATCTTGCCCTGATGGTAGGTACCATCGACATATACATATGGACTGCGCGTGGCAATGATAAGCGCGTCTAGTTCAGGCGAGAGAGAGGAAAACGAAGAGGCCGGCTCTATCGCGTTTCTATTGGCCGCTGCGTACTGTAGCTAGTATGTTTACGTCCCGAGCCGGCCTTTTCGTTTTCCCTCTCTCGCCTGCACTAGTCGCGCTTATCATTGCCACGCGCAGTCCATATGTATATGTCGATGGTAGGTACCTATCTCAACATTATTATGTGGGGCTCTATTTTAAGTTATGACACCTCCAGTTTTTGTGACGGAAAAATCATATTGTAAATATTTTCGGTATACAAAAGTTTATATAGCATGTTGTGGAACTATAGTGCTTCAAAGTTGTTTTTTTAAATTAATTTTTGGATTCCCCACAAAGTCTCCGCAGCAGCTATATCCCACCAAATTCCCCACGGTTGATACAATTTCCCACGTTTTGGGGAATTCCTCAGTGATTGGCAAAGCTGCATTCCATCGCTTCTCTACAAGATGTCGAAGAGGACAAGATCAAGCACCTAAAGCCCACTGGGAAGGCAGTTCGAGGGTAAATGTGTTGCTGATACATTTGAAGTCTGATGCTTAGAGGGACATCCTCTAGTAGTCCTTGTAATTCATTTTGTGGAAAATGTAGATAATGGAGGGAACAAATTATTAAAATGATTTTGAGCTTCGAACCCATAGATTCAGAAGCTGGTACAGCATATGTGATAAGCATCTTTCTAAGGAGAACTCAACTAACATTGACTATATTGGTAGTCAATGCAAGGATACTTTTATTTTGTTCACGAAAATTATAACCATTCATTACAACGCCGGATTGATGTGTAATATTCTTATACCTTATAACTTGAAAACAAATCAAAACCGAATGAGATTGTATTATACTCCTGAAGTTAGGTCAGTTCCTCCAGACTCGCCCATTATTTTCAATTTTTTTGACACTGGATAGATTGATTGTTGTCTAGGACATTCTTGAACAATTGAAGAACTTCTTCATATCATATTATTGATTCATTTGATTGTGTGGTAGTAAAGAGAAACATTATTTTTGGCTATGCATGAGATAGATGTGTTTCTGCAAGCCAGAGTTGTGTTTGAATTTTTTGAAACACCCATAGCATGAGAATTTCGGATCAACACCACATTCATAAGTGGTATGTCTTCTCAAGCCTTGTATTCTCAGATAAGATGCATCACATTTCAAACATCCAAAACGTCCATTGGGAGTAATTGTGTACCCTACAATAATTCGAAGTTACAAACAGTTCAATAGCAAACAAAAATAGACAGCATTTTGATTCACAGTATCTGTAAGGTGCATTTTGAAGTAATATTCACAAACAAATTCTAAAAAGTAGTTCACCTTTACTGAAACAGTTTTTATGCAGCACAGAGCAGGTAAACAGATGCGACACACTCTAGATTCGATGACCTTCTGCTTACTAATCCTTTAAATCAGTAACAACTTGTTGCCAGATGTACTATTATTAGCTTTGATCCCCGATCAAAATTCGAACCAGTTCACAAACAATTAACACTATAAACGACAATAAAGTCTAATAGCGATGAAAAGAAGAACATCTGTCTAGTGTTGATTGGACAAAAAAATCGAGTTGAAGAATCGTGATACAACTGCAGTTAGACTTTATTCATATCAAGTTTTATAATAAATTAATGTTATTGATTTAGATAACTTACATTCCATAAATGAATCAATGAACATTCAAATACCTATATCACTTTCATAACAGATCGAAAAGAGGAATATATTTCTAAATTTGTATATTTGTTGCATGTCTGCAAGCCATGTGTATAGCCAGATTTGATTTCTGTTTCGACTTGTGATTACACAACGGACATGGAAATAAAGGGTTTTTCTGACACTCGTACTTTGTATGTCTCCATAATGATCTCCTAATCTTATAACCGCGGCCACAAGTAGAACAAGAGAAGAGACCTAAAACACGATGTATTAATGGGGCTTATAGGCAAATAGATCATTTATTCATACTGTTATTTATTTATTCACTTAGTTCAACAACAACCTGCATCACAGTAGTTTATCCAAAGGAACATTGTCTTCGGAATGAATCAAATACATACATCATTAAAACAACATTAATTGTAATGTTGTTTCATATATATATGTTGAAGTCAAAGCGTTATTTCAGTCGAAGTATGCATTAACTGATTTGCTTAGCTGAAGTGTTAAATTAAATTCACGCTTGTGTGAACAGCGTATTTCCCTCATTCTTCCTATAGTCAATATACTTTTGCTATCAGGGATCAGTCAATGTAAACACTAACTAGTCAATGCATACATTTATTGATTCCCTTAGCGGAAGTGTTTCCAAAAAATGGAATTCAAATACACTTTCTTTAACCCCAGACCTACGGATTACCGCTTCGAAGTACATGAGAAAAACATTCTATTCTAGGGAATGCATCTAATAAAAATACACGTACGTACCTTACGTCCTTCCAAGCGGCAATCCGTAGGTCTGAGGTTACTGAAGTGTATTTCTGTTAGATGCATTCTGTAGAACATATACTACCAAGCGACAATCCGTAGGTCTGAGGTTAATGGAAGTGTATTTTTATTACATGCATTATGTTGAAAATCATATTCCCCTCATTCTTCTTATAGTTAACACACTTTCCCGGGGGTCAGTCAATATATGACAACACTTGTGAACAGCTAAGCAAATCAGTGAATGTATACATTGACTGAAATGAATGCTTTGACTGTAACATATAGAAGCAAACAAAAAAAAAACTTCTAACTGGAGAATACAATATTGTTATAAGAGAAAGAACTATTCGATATTATCCCAAATGGAATAAATTCTATAAAAACAATTCACCTATGTGATAGAAGTATAAAATATTGGCTACTAGCTAGTTCCAGGACTACAAAAATACTTACCAGCACATGTGTTTTGCTGTCCATGGCATTTACCGTACCAAGAATTATGGATTTTTTCAGCATTCTACATAAATACACTTTTAACATTATGAAGAGGTACGTACGAATTTGCAGGGGTTCAATTAATCGAATTTGTAAGAGTTTGGCTTAATGATTGTACATCAGCATTTGTAAATTTGATGTGAATCATCTCCAGGATATATCTTTTATATTAATTGGTTTCTAAAGCTAAAATATTAACATTTTTATAATTGAACTTTTTATTTGTTAGGTACATCGTGAATGATCCCTAGTGTAGTAGAAAATAACCGTTCAGCGTTATTCCAAAACAAGAACAAATTCATACGGTCAATGTTGGGCAAGAATGTGAACCAGTAAAACATAATGATTTAGTAAATTCATATTTATGGCAAGTATACATCACAGTGCTTATGAGCCATGTGAAGCATCATATGTGTTTTATGTTTAGCTTTATAATCACACAGATGACAAGAGAACCGTGGCTCCTTTTGACATTCATATTTCCTATGCCTCCATAACGACCTACGTATTTTATATCCACGACCACATATATTACAAATAAATGACCCTGAAAGAAAAATAGTATTAACATACAATTTGCAAGTGAATCAATAATAGGAATGAAAAACAAAAAAAGTTAAAAAAAAGTATATGACTCACCTTGTTAGTTGAAGTGCTCAAGAAAATGGAAGTAAGGTTCAGAAGCAAACCAAGCGATGTGACACAAAAATTACATAAATCAGTAGAGAATATAATAAAAAATGATACAACTAATTGGCGAAGAATTCTGTTTTGAGTAGATCATAAATTATGTTGAACAACACACCATTTCGAGTACTGTTTTCTACTAGGTTTAATGTCACATCTCTAAAATTTTAGTAGGGACTAGGTATTGTGATATCTCTTGTACAAAATGATCAAAAAGCGAAAAAAAAAATGACCAACTGAAAATCGGATTAACACAAGAGAATTTCGGAATAACAAATAAAACATTGTCTAAATGAAACATCATTGACATACACAATATTTATTGTAAAAATAGAAATAAAATAATCAATTCAAGCAATATATACATTTCTTACATTACTGGAAGCTACACAGCTTCCCAAATTGTCAAATTTGTATGCAAGAAAATTGAATCGATATCAAAAGGAAGAAATGTTCAAGTAAAAAAGTGTTTAATTATGTGCAGTCGAAGTAATCTCCAATTTGATGCCTAGTGCGGACAGGCAATAATCTCGGTTTGAGATCCACTTCATTCAGGTTCACATTTTATCCACATGTTTTAGCGGTAAGGTATACATTGGTAACACAGACAGTACGGTGGCGAGCATTGTTCTATACGCCCATAGGTCAACCCTAGGTCAATATTATCGTGATTGCCTTCAGAGCCTATATGATAAATCTAATAAGAAGAATCAGTAACTGTAAAGATTTATTAATGAAAATAAATTGAAGCAGTTTTCATATTTGATAGAAGGTTTCAACCTATAGATTTGAATAAATTTGGTCCTATTGATTTGGGAAATTCAATTGTGAATATCATTATGGAATATTTTCTTCATTAACTGAAGTATATGAGTATTTTCGTACTAGGGAAGATTATAACAGTGAGAAATAATAGCAAATTGAAAAAAGAAATTATTTAGCACTTGCGTCTCAAAAACAAAAACTCTAATAAAACTTTGGATGGTTTTGGTGCATATTTGTTGAAAAGTCATATTTACAGTTTTAATTTAAAAAATCGGTTGTCACTTGTAATAAATTTTCACAAACTTCGTTTTTGACGCGACAACGTCTTATAATTCGATGGAGCCGGCTGCACGCACGAGAAAACATGACTCATTTGCAGTTACCTCGCTCTGACCGGCTGTGCGTTACCTCGCTCTGAGGCGTTCCATTTAAGGCTTGAAGTGCAAGCGAGCTCTCCTACTTGAGTGACCGATGCGATGCGCGTGGACAGCTGCTATACAATAATACATTTACATGTTTTCGTAAGTGCAGTGAAAAGTGAATGTGGTGTCAATTGTTTATAGCAACGATAATTGCGGCGATAAAGGTAATGATTCTTTCGATATTAAATATATGTTCAGTGATATATTGTCGAATATTCGTGCTTTCATCTTCAAAATAAATAGCATCGGTCCGCTAGTGCAGCGATTGTAGGTTATGCTATAATTGACAAAACTATAACAATAAGTTAACAGAACTGTTTCACGATGAGTAAAAAATCACTTGCTTTACTATTCGATCGAAATAATTATCGAGCGTAGCTATGATTTCAAAAAATTAAAGCATAAATGTTAAATCTTCCACATATCATAACAACGTGTCTGAAATGTAGGACCAGCCAGCCGTCAAAGGGAACAATTTTCTCCTATATCAAACACATTGAGGCGGGCTTTTTAAAACTAAATTGACATAATTGTATTTATGCGTACAAACAAATGTAACTTGATCAATTCAATTGTGATTTCCATGTACCTCCTTCTCTATATCCATACAAAATATCTATGAAACAAATAAAATTAAAATTTTCTTTTGAAAAATGAAACCATTCCATCAGTATTTTCTTATGACGTTGTCACGTTCAACTATCGTCAGTAAACCGACTTTACAGACAACCGATTTTTTATTAAACAAAACGTGATATATACACCCCACGGGGCTCTATCAAACAATGGTTTTACAAACTATGCTTCATTCCTTAAATATTAAAATTAAGATTAAAAAGCAGGGGAGGAGTACGAGAAGAGTTACTTCCAAATAAATGTAAGAATGGAGAATTGGTAAAATCTTTCTGATGATTTAAAAGGTTTCCTGTATTTTTAAATTTATTGATTTCAAGTTGCTTAATACATTACTTTTAACTGCCTTATGGAGAATCTCAAAACCTTTGAAATGATGATCAGTTTCTTTTATATGGTCTTCCTGTCTGGTGGAAAATTCTATATAGGCTGACAGGAAGATCTTACAAAACTAGAATTAAAAAACATTTTAATTTGAACAAAGGAAATTCAAAAGTTGTAAACCATATTAAAGAAACTGATTATCAAATCAATAAGTTTAAAAATACAGGAAACCTTTTAAATGATTAGAACCAATTCTCCATTATTAAATTTATTTGTAAGTAACTCTTATCCTACCTCACCCAACCTCATTATGAAAATTAAGTTTTTGAAAATTTATTAGATGTGTATTTTTTACTAAAACCATATATAACCTGTTGACCTTTTATTTGTTATGTGAATCTGATTTTAGACCCTAGGCAAAAACCATTTCCTATAATAATATTATTTTAGAATCTCTCAAATTTTATGAAATGATGGTACCGGGATATCAAAAATTATCTTGGTCAAGGGTGGTTGTGGAATCTAAAACGTGTGTCTTACTTTACGTTTGAAATAATTATGTCACTGTCACACTGACATCATCAATAACCTACAAATTTTATGCCTATTTATTTCAGTTGTAAAACAATAATGAACTACAAATTAAAAATTATCTTGGTCAAGGGTGGTTGTGGAATGTAAAACGTATGTCTTACTTTAAATTTTTGAATATGTTTTGTTGTGGCAGAATCTATTAAGTCATTGTGCTGAAATTTTCTAATCCAGTTTTTGAATCATGCCTCTTACCACACAGCACAACATTTTCATGATTGAAGCCTATTTTCGAACGGGTGCGCTGGTTAATGGAAATTGGCAATACAGTCAACGTTTCTGTTTCGACAATTTTCGAGAGCACTTCCCAAACGTGGCAATATTACCGGACAATTTTTAGGCGTGCCTTACAAATTGTGTTGAAGTGTTTCGCGAAACTGGTTGTGTGATTCATAAAAAAGGTGCTGGTAGACCAAGAGTTCGTACAGAAGAAGTTGTCAATGACGTTCGTCAACGTATGGAAGAGGAGAACTTCAACAAAGAATAGTTCAGCAATGTGCAACCATAACGCCAGAAATGCTGCAAAACGGTTTTCACAGCATGAGGATGCGCGTCAACTTGTGCATCGAACAAAACGGGGGACATTTCCAACAATTACTGTAATTTAGTTTTTCTTGTAACTAAAACCGTTATTTCATAATTAGTAGTTCATTATTGTTTTACAACTGAAATAAATAGGTATGAAATTTGTAGGTTATTGATGACGTCAGTGTGAGAGTGACATAATTATTTCAAACGTAAAGTAAGACACACATTTTAGATTCCACAACCACCCTTGACCAAGATAATTTTTGATATCCCGGTATAATGAAACCATATCTATAATAGCCATATCAATAAGACCTTGATACACCGATCTTGATTTTCTCAATTTTTTTCCAGTGGTGGTATTAATCTATCTTCAAATCATAACTTGACTTTCTCATTAGCTTTAATGAGAAGTTGTAAACGCTGGTATGCAGGTAGAGAAGAAGAACTACAGTCTTTTGGTTCCATCGATACCACATCCGAATTTAACAAAATTAACGTTATGGGATTGTAATTTTATTTAATCATACATAATACCTCTTTTGAACAGTGTCAAGTCTGAACTACATATGACAATATTATGTGCAAAATAAATTGATTACGATTCAAAAATTTGCTGTGAAATTATGCGACACTTGAATTGGACAAAACTCATATACAATGTCTTGTATAAATAACACCCGAATACATGTGTGCTCGACAAATGAAAAGGAAGAGGCCAGAAAATTGCCTGAATTTTTCCAATGCCTGTCCATCTTCTGAATCCCTTATAACTTTCATAGGAAGAAGAGACTGAAAGTGTCTATCAGTACTTGATTATCTCAGTTCTGGATGTCTGTTGTATATATGACTGACAAGTGAACTTTTCTGTTTACCCATATAAGGGCATGCTGGACAATTGAATGACGGGTCCTTCTGACATTCAAATTTGGTGTGTCTCCATAATGACCGTTTTGCTTTATACACTTTACGGCAGGTAATGCAGGAAAAGCCTAAAATCAAGATATCATCACTACAGAAAATCACAATACAGATACCAAAAGAATACAATATTATATTATCAAAGAGTATCAAACAGACAGTTGTATCTTGATCATACATCCAAACACGTCATGTTCATCAAGCTAGTCGTTCGATTCTAGGCTCATCAATATTTTGTCATTTGATAGAGTACAAGAATTCTACCTACCGAGTAGATACTCTATTTACTAGATCTTTGATTGTAATATTTTCACTAATAATAACTATAACTAATATAAGGTTTGGCGCTAATACACTGGGAGAATAAAGTACATATGTGGCATCTCGAATAGATATAATTTCTATACCTATATCTAATTATCAATTCCAAAAATAAGATGACATAACATTTTGACATTATGCTGTTTGACAATTGTTGATGCTGATTTGTCAAAGAAATCATAATAATTCATTCCTGATATAATCAGTTTTAAGAGACAATCGCATAAATTTCAAGACTTTTAAGAGGTGCTTGAATATTTTACGGCTCGGCACACAGTTTGAGACTTAAAAATTTAATAAGGGCGATAAAGATGGGTGTGATTTATAGTTTTATTGCGCCTCTTCAATAGCGAAACAACGTTGAATATTTAACGAATGATACTAATTGAAATTTTAACACATTATTGTACAAAATATATGAATATGTATTGAAAAACCACTTCACTGTAATTTTTCCATAGTTTAAAGGCATCATATCTTGCGACGAGGATAAATAGTCTAGCACCGAATACCTTTGCGCTAAAGTACCTGCATTTTGAAACAAATGTGTATAAAATTTATGACCATGGTAGGAATGGCCTGTGCTGTACCAATATTACTGATTTGTATTAGCTTTCTACATATACACAATTTCAAACTTTATAAAGACGTACGTAGAAATTAGCGTGTTTAATCAATTGAATTTGCATAAGTTTGACTCAATGATTGTACATCAGTTCTAATATTTACCGACTAAGCATCACGATTTAAGTGATCTTCAGGTCTTTCCTTAAGTTTCCTATCGTGCTTATAAATTTTAAACACATCCGTTCAAAATTGTAGGTACGTTAACTCAAAGGAATTTCGTACCAAACTATTTATCCTCGTCGCCGAGATATGATGCCTTTAACTAGAGAAAAATTACTGTGTAGTGGTAGACATTTTCAATTGAAATTAATTCGATAAAACGCTTAGTGTTCAGCACAATTAGTTTTTAAGCGTCTTCTGACAGATGGTCGTGAGACCAAAACATACGTAAAGACGAAATTTTAGTGTACATAAGTTTTAATGTGACCTATTTCCCAAGAATTTACATATAATTTATACCTGGGTCAAGACTCATTATTATACTAATTTCATTACTACTAGTTTACGAAAGCACTGTCGATCATAACGCGATATTTTAACAATGGATGGTTATTATGATATACAACAACAACATCAATCATGTAGATGTACAAATATACATAACTACAGGGCAAGGTGAAAAGTCCCTGAAAAATGAAACGAGAAATGATTTATTTGGTCAAAACTTATTTTATTTCTCAACAAAATCTCCTCGTAACCCGATACACTTCGTCCAACTTTTTTCTAATTTTTCGATCCCTTCATAATAAGCGTTTGTTTCAGCGATGAATTCATCGTTGGAGCCAAATCTCTTTCCACCGAGCCATTTCTTCAAGTTTGGTAATAGATAAAAACCGCCGGGGGCCAAATCTGGAGAATATGGTGGACGATTAATTCGTCGGCAAATTATGTCATTTTGCCATTGCGACTGCGGTCCTGTGCGCCGGAGCGTTGTTCTTATGGGAGAGCTCTTTTTTCTTTGCTTCAAATCTGCGTCGAATCGATCCAAGCTTTGCATAATATACGACGGTGATCGTTTAGCCAATATCAAGTTGATAGATATAGATGATACCGTGTGCGTGCATGCCAAAAAACTTTGGCCATGAGTTTGTTGGCCGATAAACCTACTTTCGCCTTTCCGGCTTCGATTCCCCCGGACAAGTACACTGTTTCGACTGTTCTTAGTTCTCTGGTGTGTTGTGATGGATCCATATTTCGTCCACGGTTACGAAACGGTGCAAAAAGTCCTGCTTATCGCGCTTGGACATCGCCAAACACTCATTTGAAGTTGTCACACGGTCGCGCTTAATGTAAACAGAGAGCAAATGCGGCACCCTTCTGGATAGCTTTCTCATATTCAAAAACTTATTCAAAATGTTCCATACTCGTCCGGTTGAGATGCCTATAGACTCAGCAATCCCGTGCACTTTAGCTCCCCGATCGTTCAATATCATACCACGGATTTTGTCGACAATTTCTGGCGTTGTAACCTCAATTGGACGACCAGAAAGTTCGGCGTCTTTTGACTGATGCAACTAATATAAACTATATTCTTACAATATTGCAAATTTCTTTATTTACGTTCTGCCTAACTTCCCACAATCCAAGAAAATGAGTATCACTCTTCTCTTGCATATAATACAATTTATGGGTGGTTGCGGTGCGACGAGTCAGAGATTATAATATTCCCATTAAAAAAAAATTACCTGTCTAAATCCCCATCGCAATTCGAGTGCACACAGATATCTTTATTTGGACGCTCCATGTACATTTGTCAATTTGACAAGGGCTCCAATAAATCGCCCTTTGAGAATTGTAACTGGGAAATTGAGATAAATATTTAAGGGCATCGTTTTTGAGGTCTTTCAATAATTGTTTACAACGTCTCTAGGTATGTTTTATCTTCAACATTATAACCTTGCCCCACATTTCTTAATTATTATTGTTGTTATAGGATGGACTTATTTGTTTCTCAAATTTGTACTGTCACTGAAGAAAATATTGACGTGCTATCAAAGATACATGATCTTAATGATATCACATTCGAAATGATATAAAATGATACACTTTCATTATTTTATTGAAAAATTTATACACACATCTTGAGAACAATTTATCAGAAGTATAAAACGATTCTGGTAAAAACCAATACAACAAATTATGTACAAGACTAGAAACGTAAACTCGATACAATTTAAACTATTTAATAATACATACAAGTACAGTCCAACTGAGGAATGTTTGCCTTACGTAATACACCTTATTGAGTGTATGATATCAAACCAAATACCTTAAGATTGCTCTTATTTCAGTTATTCCTTTCAAAGTTTATCGAGCGAAATGTTCCTCATTTCGACTAACACAGTTTCGAAAATAGCCAAAGTACAGAACAACAATTATTGTACCAATAAGTGTTTTTGTTCATTTCAAATTGGGATGTTTACTGAACATGTGACTGACGACGGTACTTTTTTGTTTAGCCATATAAGGACATGCTGGACAAGTAAAGGAAGGTCCTTTTTGACATTCAAACTTCACATGTCGCCAGAGTGATCTTTTCGCCTTGTAAATTCTTCCACAAATATTGCACACGAAAGCTAAAATAAAACATATTAGAATAATTAATTAAATATAAATCATATACTCACAGTTAATACGAGTACAACAATAGGTATCACAATTGGATTGAAAAGTTTTGCTAATTTAACTAATATAGTTGCAGTTGAAAGCTTGCTTTTATTTCATTTGAGATATAATCAGGTAATGGGTTAATAACGCAGTATCAATTGATATCTTATGTCAAGCTTATTGAGAAAAAATTATTTCTAAACAATAACTATAGGATTTCTCTTTACAGAGAATAGAATAACTTTGATGTTAGATCTTTTTTCAAGTCTATTGACAATCAGAATGTATCTAAGTAGTGGTAAGGTTCATCTAGATCGAACAGTGACAACACAGTCCAATAACTCTGGATAGCTGTTTCGCCTTCTTAGGCTCAAGCAGAACGAGTAGGTTGTGATGCCACCGGTCGACTGTTTCATCTCAGTGGTATGAAATATCGTAGGTAGACTTGTCTAGAGAAAACTAGATGTTCTAGTGCCATCTATCTACTAATAGATAGTTGTCCCATTAAGGAATACTTGCCATATAACGCATTGACTGTAGATTTCCCGCTCTTCGATGAAGCGACCGGGGTTTCAGGTTTAGGTTTTTTGATAGTGGGACGAGCGTTGATTAGATATATCTGAATTATGTGAATTACAGTATTTATAATTGTGTTCAATTGGGTTCATATTTTATTCAAAAGATGTATGTCTACAAGGAATTCTATAATATGGTTTCATTTATGTCTTCTAATATTCAGTTTTGTGGCTATTCGTTTGTTTGTTTGGTCGATTCGAAGCCTTGTCAAGATTACTTGGTGTCATCTGGTTTGAGTGTCCACTGAATTTTCAATCTGCCTGGTTTGGTTTCGCTGAGTAGCCATTCTGCTTGCCTTGCATTGCGTAGTACGTTTTTGAAGATATTTTGACATCGTTTTGTGTGACGTACGCCATCATGGTTTATTTTTCAAACGTTGAGTTAGCTCAATGATACTTACACTAGCATTTGTTTGGACGCTGGTGTAGATCAGTTTTGAAACTTGTTTTTTTACGATTGATTTGTAATGAATGGGTAGCTTGGATTTGTTTCTAGCAGCCAGTACATTTTCCGGTTCAATTCACCTTTGTCTTCTACATGTGTTTTCTTCCAATTAGCTTAGCTTTAAGATGGAGTATACAATAATGATTATTGACTCAGGTATGAATTATATAAAATTTTTGGGAGATAGGGCACATTAACACATATTTCAACAATATTTTCGCCTCTATAATCAGAAGATGTTTCCATTCAAAGCTTCATGGAGCTTTTTGCTGCCTTCTTGTTCAGTTTTACTAGCTGTCAGTACTCTCGTATCATCAGCTTTGATTCCCCACCGGTCGGCAAGTGGCTCCAGGTTCCTAAATCGTGTGCCTCAAGTAGTCATATTGAACCCATAATGACAGCCTTCTATATCCGGTCTATGAAGAAATGCGACAAGTTCTTACAGGAAGGAATAATCTTCAAATTCGAACATAGCGAAGACCGAATCCCGCCCAAAACGTCGATGCTCCGAACCACTAATACGATCTTGTGGACTGGTTATAGCGTGCGGAGCTCGAACAGGAGATCTTCACACTTTGTCAATTTTTCCTCCTCTTTCAAGACTATGTTCTTCTCTGTCGGAGCAGAGAATTCGATGACATACATATTCTTGATTTGTTTATGGAGGAGGATACCGTCAGGCATATTTGCTCGTATGAACTGCCGGAAACGGGTAATTCTAGTAGATCTGGCGTCTTTTGTTTCCCACAACGGATGTCGGATGGCATGTGAGGCAGCACCGGCTCTTGGTCTATTCCGTACAAATGCCTTAGATAGTAATACAGCCGAGGCCGCTTTCGCCTGATATGCCGTCAGAAGGTAGAAAAGCGTCCCAGGCGCTTTTCGACAGACCCTACTGCTGAAATCACGAATCTTCAAACCCATCACGTTGTGGCGATAGACCGATGTGTTAATTACGCCATCTTGGTAAGCTACGGTAAATCCCTCGGACCTTAGGTAGGTGAAGGTTAACTTGGTTGACAAGCCGAGCGGTCCGATGTATCTGTAGACAACACCGTGTATCGGCTTGTCAACATGCCGCCTGAGCATCAGATCTTGCTTCGCGGCATTTATCTGGGCTTTCAGGCTTTCAGGGTTGCAACTCGAGGACGCCCTCTAGTTGGCCTTCTCGCCTGAATACTCCTACTCCGGCCAATTCGTGACCTTTGACAAAGCCCAGAACCACACTTCGATGCAGACCCTACCTTCCAGGGGACGTGGGAAATCCTAAGTTGCAAACTGTGATGGATATAGATATGAGTAGTTAGTGAAGGTTAGGTCCTCTAGTATCTGATGTACGATTTGTGAAATTTGAGGAAGACAGTAGTGCTTACGGATATCGTTCAACACCTTGGTGTTAGAAATAGGGTCGATTGTTACCGACCTACGTTACAGGTAAGGCTCCTACCTCTCCACCTAACCAGTACTCCCATCACAGGTCTATGTTCAAAACTAATTATGGGCAGATCAGATCTGATGGAGAGCGGATCAGAGCAGTTAAAAAGCCACAGGTACAGATTCCTGGAATGGGGTGCCAGGAATGGTGGCGCCTTACCTGTGACGTAGTGTCAGGGCCAACCGGCTAAGTCTACGTTCGTTCATTAATAAATGTATTTTGCTAGTTGCTACTCCATGGAAGCATTTCATTTTTGTTTTATTAAACTCAACTGTTTCCTCTTATAGTTCTTGGAGTGACATACTATTGTTTTTCAAAGATTCGAAAACATGCATCAAGAATATGATACTTTTGCGAATAAGGAATAAAGATGTCAGTATCAGCATCAAAAGTCCAGTTAATATTTTAATTATTTATTAAAATTAGCTGCTTCTGATCAATGAGGAATAATTAAATCTACAGTATGTTTTTGTTTTATGTGATGCTGCAATGTGCACCTATATTTGGAACGATGTGGACAATGAGGACACGAAAATCTTGGTTCCTTGTGACATTCGTAACGGACGTGCCTCAACAAAGACTTCTTATTTTTGTACGATCTTCTTCCACATTGAGCACAATTGTAAAATCCTAAAATGAAAAGTGTTTCAAAAATAGGTAATTCATTGCAATTGAAAGAGTTATCCTACTATCTGCACCTTGACCTATGTTATTTTTGGACCTATTATTCCCTCTAGTTCGACTATGTGCAATTATTGTAACATGAGAGTGAAAAAGCACTTGAAAAGGATGTAGTGGTAGTAGAGACTTTATAGACTCATTATTTCAATTCTCTTGGGATTCTAGTCAATATAATCTAGCTACCTCATGCATCGTGTTTTGTCCATACTAGTAACGAATTCTATCTAACAGTTGACATGTGAACCATGACTTTTCTCTAACTGACGCAATGCTTCATCGTTTCCCAACTGGAAAATCAATTAAAATATCGATGGGAGTGGGAACACTTGGAGAACATTTCAGAATTTAAGTTTTCTGTTGTTACGCAAGGAAAAATTGTATATTTAACTTGAGGTTTGGGATATTTCATACCTACTTTATTTTGCTCGACGGTTTATATCATTCACATTTTTGTTGATTAAATAGTCACACAGTTATATTACAATATTTCGTTTGTTGGAGATGTTTGTTCGCTACATGTAACTGTAAATTACTTTTTTGTTTGCATTTATGATTACAATAAGGACAAATGAACGTTGCTTCTTTTTGACATTCGTATCGTTGATGTCTTCGAAGTGATTTCTTAGATTTATATTGCCGGCGACAAGTTTCACATATGCAAATAAAGCCTAAAACAAAATAAGCATGAATCAAAATAGGGGAATACATTGCATAGCATTAATCGGTACTTCTAATAATTTCTAACGAATGAAACATAATCAGGTATTCCTTTGAGTTCGGAAAACTCGAATAACAGGATATATTGACAACTGGAACGGTCGAAAAACGCTTCGGTTATCTCTTGTAAACATACTCACAAAGTAAAAACAGTAATCGAGAGTATTATTGTTATTAATTTTTGAGGTGGTTCAGTTTAGTATCATGTCCAGTACTCCGACCTAAAAAACCTTTTGTGCTTATTTTTCCTGAAACTACTACACTACACATGAAACTCGAAACTGCTAGTCCAGGCAACGAACCGGAAAAAAATATAGTAAACTAGAATTTCAAAATTTTTTTTGCATATTGTTCCTAATATCCCATAGATCATTCATAACTATCAAGACAGCGGGGGTCGACCTTCCTACTCCCTAAAAACGGGATTTCAGCCCCTCAGAGGAGCATTCTTATAAAAACAGTCCAAAATTAATGAATTAAGAGCCGAAAATGACCCTTAGTATGTTTTTTGGGTCGCTGATCACGATTCCACTGTAATTTTCCCAAAAGTGTCTCTCCGGATTGAAAATTCGGGAAATTTGAGACGTTTGTGAATAATAAACTATAATTTTGTTGCAAAAATGACCTCTAGTAGGTTTTTTGGGTTGCTGATCACGATTCCGCTGCTATTTTACCAAAAAAACCTGAGACGGTTATGAATAATAAGTATGATTTTGTTGCAAAAATGACTAGAGGTCATTTTTGCAACAAAATTATACTTTATATTATTCATAATCGTCTCAGGAAAATCTCAAATTTCCCGAATTTTCCATATGGAGAGTTTTTTGGGAAGAATTACAGCGGAATCGTGATCAGCGACCCAAAAAACCTACTAGAGGTCATTTTTGCAACGAAATTATACTTTATTATTAACAAACGTCTCAGGAAAATCTCAAATTTCTCGAATTTTCCATCTGGAGAGACTTTTTTGGGAAAAATTACAGCGGAATCGTGAACAGCGACCCAAAAAACCTACTAGTGGTCATTTTTACAACAAAATTATATATTATATATAAATTTTTCCAATTTCCCATCTGGAGGGAATTTTCCGAGAAAACTACTGCCGAATCGTGATCAGTGACCCAAAAAACATACTGGGGGTATGTGCCCCCAAAATGTTCGGCTCTTAATTCATTAATTTTGGACTGTTTTTATAAGAATGCTCCTCTGAGGGGTTGAAACCCCGTTTTGAAGGGTAGGAAGGTCGACCCCCGCGGTCTTGATAGTCATGAATGATCTATGGGGTATTAGGAACAAAATGCAAAAAAAAAATTGAAATTCTAGCTTACTATATATATTTTTTTTATTATGGCCTTTTTCCTGGCTTATTGCCTGGACTATTAGGCATGTAACCAACAAAAACATCTGAATTCTATAGTATGTTATACTCTGTATTTGATGTAAATGTACCATTATTCCTAAATAAAAACCGTGGCTATCCTGATAGATCTACTATTGATCTAATAAAAGATGAAAATAATGCTAGAACTAGGTATTTAAAACATAAGTCTCATCAGAATCCTGGAGATTTCAAGCAACTGACATCTACAACCGAGGTTCCAATAAAGGAAGCTTATAATCTCTATTTTGAGAAAATCGGTTACTCCATTACTAGTGATACAAAAAGTTTTTGGAACTTCATGAATGAAAAATAAGGCACGACTAGAACTCCTGGTTCTATGCGTTCTAATGAAACACTATTGAATGATTCTGAGGAAATTGTTGACGCATTTGGTACATAACAATAACAATTTCAGCAATATTTCAGATTTGACCAACATTAACTCATCATTTTTAAATATTGTCAATCAGAAATTGTAACTGCTATTAAAAACATCAAGAATAAATACACCTCTGGACATGATTGCGCTTTTTGTGTTTGTTGTCCCACTACAGATTTTGTTCAATCTCAAGTTTGAAATCCAATAAATTTCCTAATGTTTGGAAAAAAACAAAGATTATTCACAAATCTGGTGATGTTGGTATTATACTCAATTATCGTCCAATTGCGATATTGTCTTATTATATTAACTTATCTAAGGTATCAACGCATTTATAGTACTTTCTCGCAAATGATATCACCATATCAACATGGATTTGTCCAAAGGTGATCTACGGTTACGAATCTTACTTGTTTGAACACGTATATTGCTGTTGTTCTTGACAACCAAGGACAGGTTGACGTATTATATACAGATTTTTCGAAGGAATTTGATAAACTTGATCACACTATTCTTCTAGGCAAGCTCAAATCCATTGGGCTTAGTACCTCCTTAGTAGCGTTTTTTTGCTCATATCTCATCAATAGATCGCAGTTTGTGCAGTATAACGGTATGAGATCAAATTCATTTATTACCAAATCTGGTGTGTCTCAAGGCTCTAACCTTGGTCCTCTAGTTCCTGTTAATTATTGATGATTCATTGGTTAGACCAATACTGAAATATGTTTCGCCTTATCTTAGTATAAATTCCAGATTACACTAGTTGAGAGCATTCAACGTAAGTATTTGAAATATCTCTGGTTTAAAACTTTCAATATCTTTCCTAGAAGAGGTTTTAACCATCAATTATTATCATCTACTTTTGATTTTCTGACACTTGAACTGAGAAGAAGGATAAGGAGCACAATATTCCTCCATAATTTGTTGAATAATAATATTGACTGCAGTTACCTATTAGGTAAATTAAATTTTGTTGTACCTAAATTATTTTATAGCTGTCCTTTAACTTTTTACAATGTTAGGTCTAATACAAATGTATTATCTAGATGTCCGATATTTGTCATGACAACAAACTTTAATGTTGTATAATGTTATTATATTATTAGTGTGGTCGGGTGAGGTTATTTGTCACAATGTAATCTAAAAATTTAGCCAGTTTATTTTCATTGTTCCTATTAGATATTATTTTTATTATATATTTGTTGTTATTCTTTATATTATGTTGCTCTTTAATGTACTAAATATATGTATTAAATAAATAATATAACCCGAATAAAATGTCTATATTTATTTTATTCAAGCATTAACAAACATTAGCTATCAATCATCTCATTAGCTATATTACTTGAGGCATCGGATGCCTATGCCTGACATGTCTGGTGACACTTCCTTTAAGTTTCGCTCTGAACTGGCATCCAGGGTACGGACACATGAATTGAGGGTCCTTACCACATTCGTATTTTTTATGTTGAGCCAAACCGTTACTCCTTTTGTATCTTCTGTGGCAAGTATCACACGAATAATGTCTCTCTAAAAATAAACAAATACATATCACTTTCATTCTCCCAATATGTAGCCTAGGTCAATGAGACAAGGAAGCATAGCTTGATGGACACCCAGGCAGTTTTAACATATTTATTACAAATATAACCCAAATCATGTAGTAACGTTAAACGTTTAAGGTATACAAGCTATTAGATTTTGTACATGTTTAATTTAAATATGCAAGGACTTATTTGGGAACCATGATCTGGAATACATATTCATACTTAGAATGCATAATTCCATTCACGAACACACGCGTTTGGATCTTCTTTAGATGGTGAGATATACCATCTTCCCAAGCATACCTTCTTAGTTTATATGAATTATTTTGGAAAAAGACGAGTAAAATAAAATTACAGGTTCACAATTTCTCAAGGAAGGAAAAGTGAAGAGGTGACTTGACTTAAATCACGTTCTTCCAAACAAAGAAGCTATTCCTGAAGTATTGTCCATTCTTTATAGAACATCCTGTATAATTTTATTATTGGCTGCTAGTGACAATGCAACTAAAAAAATATAACCATTGCTCTTAAACGTGTCGATAGTTTATACCTATTTTAGTGGTAATTCCAATTGGCAGATCGCGACAGAAATCTCATTTCTCATAATATTGTCAATGAAACTAACTAAGTAGTTTATGAATTCTACATAACTTTTAATTGGTTCGAGAGGTTACCAAACTATAATCCATTTTCATCTGGAATGAAAATTATTTTTCTTCGATGGAAAGTACCACGTGCAATTACATCAGATATCATATATTCATATTTGAGTGTAAACAAAATAGGCAAAACAGTTGTGTTGACTATGGTTGTTCTCTTCCTTGTTTGCATCTGAAGTACTTTGAATGAGTTTAACAAGTCTCCATTTTGATGATGGAAATAAGGATGCCAATGAGTTCTGGTGAAACTCAGGAAGGTAAAAACAGCTGTTAACTTTAACCGAGAAATAGACAAAGTTGTAGTTTACCATTTTGGACAGCGACACACATCATCAGACAGCTGTTTCGACCTTCTCGTGGGTTCGCCAGTGAGATGAGGCAGACACTATGCATTGTTGCAGGACCGTCCTGGCGGCAGTATTTCCAACTGTTTCCCCGTCGATTTTTTTAAACGCGTGAACTTTGTCAATGCATGGCATTGTGAATTGCATTTTCAGTGGAACATCTGCTTCCCGGCAAATGGTGTTGAAACTTTTAGGTTGGCCAAATACTTTCGGAGATGGTTGATCAATGACTTTACGTCTGCCTCGTCTCACTGACGAGCCCATGAGCGAGGCGAAACTTTGTTTATTGACTGCTTACACGAAATGTGTTTGTATTTCAATATGCATTTTAGCCAGAAACTATATTTACTTCCTGTTTTGAAACTGAGTCTCATTTTTATACATTTTATCAAAATTATATTTGTAGTAGGCAATTCAATATCTGTATTAACCAGGGGATAGTTGTTTAATGATTATCCGCTGCTTCTGTTGAGATAGATTGGTAAAATTACAGAAAAAAGTATTCATTTATTAGAAATGGTAAACATTAAACGACGTATTTCCAATGAATAGGCCAATAGGCTACATTCAGTGGGTGACCATTCAAAAGTCGACAATGTTTTCAGGTCAATTCACCTTGACGGGTTAGTAGGATGAGCAAATAGACGTATGCTGGATTTGTACGAAACCTGAAGTTGACCATTGTATCGAAATATTCGACGCTAGTAATGAATAATATTTTAGTACTTACATTCGAAAGATTTTTATTAAATATTAGTTACAGATGACAATTAGACAATCAGAAGCATTGAGGTAAGACGACAGTTAGCCGGATAATTGGATAATGGTCCTCTAACCCAATAACGCTTGGCGTTCTACAATTTCCCATACTAATTTTGAATTCTAATAAATCATGAGAAAATGGACAAAAAAAAGTTTCTTTCCTTTTTTCGATTGTGGTGAAACCCTAGTTTAATTATTCAAAAGGAAATAATTTGAAAAAATCAGTTATATTTTTGGATACATGTCGTTAGAGGAACAATATTGATTAATTATTCCTCGAAAGAAAGACCGCATTCAATAAATGACAACATTGCGAACTTTTCGTTAACACCAGAATCACCCGGTTTATGATGATTTCAATAATTCCTTAGAATGGGATTTTTCCTCATATAAATTGAAAAGCCACGGTCATATTACTTTTTCAAATTAATGTAAGTTTTATGTTTTGTATGATATGATCTGAAGTGAATGTGGTTAAAGATTCTTATTGCAATGAGCCGAGACGAATCCAAGTGAGAATGAGTCGAATATGGAATAATTATATCAAGAGAAATTTTGCGAGACCAAATTCTAATAGGAATAAGAAAAGAATCGAAAGTGTTATAATTTCGGCGACGTGGGCATTTTAATTGAAATTGGTGCGATAAGGACAATTAGTTTTAAGTAATCCAGTTTTAGACATAATAGGTCGTGAGACCGAAACGTACGTAAAGACAAGAAAATATAAAGCGTAAGTGTTTATGTGACCTATTTCCCGAGAATTTATATATAAGAGATAATAATCGAATTTACATTTATTCTATTCAAGAATATAACAACACAATATTGTCATATCCACAAAACTCCCACCTTAGAATTTCATGAGTGGAGACTAATTGTTTTCTCTATACATATATTTCTACATTGCAAAATCATATATTGCTCCAATATAAGTGTAATTCCTAATAACTGAATATGAAACTGCTTTTGAAGAGATAGAACGTGTACTTTTTTATTAGTGCAATGTTGTAATTGATTGATTTTGGGTTCCCTGAAGAAAATATGTAAAGAAAAAATTGTTGATCAATATTGAAGGCTCAATCTCCCGAGAGTTTATTATAACATGTTAATAATAAACAAATAATTGGATTCAATATTTATTATATTTGGGATAAGCCTGTATGGTTTCATGTAATTTTTATAAGGGAAGAAGATATCATCTAATCTCAGCGTTTAGCTCTTAACGTCAAGAGCGAAAATTATATTCTGTAGACATTTTTAGCAGTGTTGTCTGGTTTTCGACGTCGTACTCTGAGGTAGGGTAATCAGTATAACTAATATGAAAAATGATGGAACGACTGTCTGTGCTTATTCAAAATATGAGACTTCATATTTCCTTTTAGGTTTGCTTTATAGTCGCAATTTGTGATAGGGCATCTGAACTGAGGATCTTGACCACATTCGTATCGTCGATGCTGAATCAAACCCCTTTTCCAGGTATATCTTCTGTGGCATATGCCACATTCATATTTCTTTCGGCCTAAACAAAAAAAGACAAATTTTATTATTATCGACTCACTATATAGGCAAAACTGAGATGCATCTACAACATACCAAAATCAAAACGGCACAATGCAAAACAAAACTCGGTGAAATCAGAAACTGAAATGAAAAATAAAAGTGAGTGGTAGCTGTTCTTAAAATGAACAGTGAAGTAGGTCGTAAATTATTGTTGGAATGGTTATAGGTTCAGCACTTGGGCAAATCAATTTATTGTATATACGAAGGGGTGGCAATTTGGGAATCCATCAGGTACGGTTTTCTAAGGTTGGTAGCATTGACTAATACAGTGGCCAATCAACATAACAAACTTAACAATATTCAATGTCAATGTCATTGCAAATACATAAGGCTACATAATAACTTGGATACTACTCATTTCTCCTAACATACCTCTCTGTATAATATTGCAATGGTAGGTTACAAGTGACTAAAATCAAGCATTTATTGATGACAGATCGCATGGCGATCCTAAGATGGCGCCACGTGTACAAAGATCGCAGACACAGTTATAAAAAATAGAGCGAGCATACATCGAAAAGTTTTATAGGGTTTCAAAGCGGTTTGTTGATTCCCATCACGCTCTCCCTTAGTGGTTGGTTGGTACGAAGTATAACGAAGATTTGGAGCACCAAAATGACCGTACAGTATTATTCAAAACGATACAAACCTCTGTATTCTGCATGTCTTTTAATTCAGGCAAACAAGAGGATACGAGTTTAACATCAAACCAAAACCAAATTCATTGGGACGGGCCCGATCTCAGGCGAGACGATACCACACATGATGTGTTTCACCCACGATAAATATTCGACAAAGGTGTGATTTACAGATTTATAAGGCGCGCCTGTGACACTTTTCTACTTGCTGCCGACATGTTCCGCAAAAGCGACGTACGTTTCGGTGGCACGACCATCATTAGAAGACGTTTCACAACTAAAGCGCCCCTTAAACTGATTGCAATGAGCACTGTGTGTCTTTATCGCATTAATTTCGATATCAATATCGTCGCATTAACGAACAAAACACGAAAAAATTGAAATTTCAACATATTAATGTGTAAAATATATGAATAGTATTAGAAAACCACTAGAAAGTAATATACCTATAGTTGAAAGTATCATTACTCGAGAAAGAAGCAAAAACATCTGAAATCCCTTTGCGTCAAGTAGGTACGATGTTAAACAGATGTGTTTGAGATTTTTATGGCTACGATACCAAAAGTACCAGTATATAGAAATACGTAGACATTTGCAAGTATGTGATTTTTTAACCTGGGTCAAGAATCATCTTTATAATATTATTTTATGCAAAGCACGGTCTCTAATGGAATTGAAGTATATATTTTTCTAAGTGACATTACAATGGGTGAATTTATCAAAATTCTTTCGTAGAGTTGCTGCTTTTTCTGCAACAAACATTCCAGTTGAGAAATACTTCAATCCTCACTGGAAATTTGTTTATTCACAGATCAAACAAACGTATCAAAGATTTAAAAAAATCATCATGTAAGCCCCGCACTGTGTTTAAACATTACATGTCTCTTCAAATTCCCCTTAATATAAGTCACATGTGGACAAGATGCGATTGGACATTTAAATTCAGGTTTTTTTCCACATTGGAAGCGGATATGTTGATGTAGACCTATCTTATATGTATACTTTCTGTGGCAAACGCGGCACTGGTATTTTAACCGACCTGAAAATACAGAAATTATCAGTTCTATGTGATTATGGAAACACTAATAGACTGATATGAAAAACCCGCAGCTGTTTTATGATTTTTCATCATGATTATCTATATGAAAATGATCTTTTGATTAAAGTGCATAAGTGACCAAGTTTTAGTAGTCATCAATATGTTATATACGTTATTCCAACATAATGTGATGGGAGCTTAACAATAACAAATACAGTAGCAGAAACGTCATGCAAAACATGATGTTTCGATATAAATAACCATTGGACAGAACTATAGAATAACATAGAATATGTGAAAGTTGTTTGTTACATTCATATCTTTACAGATTTTCTCCCATGAATCAATTACCACATTTTCATAACATAATCACATAATACCTATCGTGATTTTGAAAGATCGTAACTATGTAAGCAAAATGTTTGAGGGATGAGAGTGGTAAAAACTTTCTCATTTTCCAATGAACTTGAATCAATTAATCAATCAAAACGGGGGCGGACAAGGCCTGAGCACTTATACCGCTTGATTGGGTTCATTGTGCGCCACTTGATACACGAATCAGTCCAATGAACTTAATCTATTTTATCCGCAAGTTTGTCGAATATTTCTGGATCAGCTCTGGTTAACGAAGGATTAATAATGAAACTCTCATAATTATATTTTATTGAATTTATTACATATCTACTTCTCAATGCAATATTAGGTTATCATATTGTGTGTATTCACCATATGACTGATCAAATGAACCTTCTGCTTTCCTCTATACGAACAAATCGTACAACAAAAAGATGGTTCTTTTTGACATTCGTATTTCTGGTGTCTCAGTAGAGATTTTCTGACTTTGTAGGAACGACCGCATTTCAGGCAAACATGTTCTGAAAGAATCAACAATTAAAATCATTTATCGAACCATGGAAAGTAAAACAAATATCTACCTACAAAAAGTTCGGAACACAGATATTGCAAAATGGATTTTTGTCCACCCATTAGGCTCATGGCACAAACATCTTAGAGAGCTGACAGATTGAA
Source organism: Endomychus coccineus (assembly GCA_958510875.1). Taxonomy (NCBI): domain Eukaryota; kingdom Metazoa; phylum Arthropoda; class Insecta; order Coleoptera; family Endomychidae; genus Endomychus; species Endomychus coccineus. The sequence goes on from OY294067.1 coordinate 289,609,801, forward strand.
AATTTTGCATTGATAGGAGTAAGTAATTCTTTTGGTAATACTAACGAGGGATGAATCCTAATTCCTAGTTAGTTATTATTATCGTTGGTTATTATGTCATAGAATCTTCTACGGAAAAATGATCGAGACATTAATCATTTAATAATAAATGTGTTCCAGAAATATCAAGTTGAATACCCAGAGTTTAAATGATTTTTATTGGGTTGTTTCGTGCCTTTAAGAATATTTGGTGCTTTTCCCGTTTTTTGGAAAATGAGGGCATTCCAACGGATACGTTGATACCGTACTTTTCTAATTCGGCTTTCCTGATCTAGTGGAATTTTCTACCTTCACAAGTAGATGTACGTCAAAAAAGTTAGTACCGCCACTTTTTCCAAAATTGACCGTTTTAAGTCGATAACTTTTGACTAATCTTAGACAATTTTAGGAGATCAAATAAAAAATTTAGACCACTTAGGGAAGACCCTGGACAAAAAATTTCGTCGAAAACATTCGTACCCCCACATTGTCCAAAATTGACCGTTTTAGGTCGATAATTTTAGACTAATCTTACACAATTTTAGCCCATCAAATAAAAAATTTAGACCAGCTTCAGTGGAGACCATGGACAAATAATTCCGTCGCAAACATTCGTACCGCCACTCTGTTCAAAATTGACCAGCTTTTTTCCTTGAAAATTTCAATTTGATGGTCTATAGTTGTCTAAAATTAGTCTAAAATTATCGACCTATAACACCCAATTTTAGAAAAAGTGGGGTTACTAACTTTTTGACGTAGTAGATACCCCACTACCTGGCACTCAATTGTGTGTTGGACTATTTTATGTCATCAAAACGGAAATTTGTGCTACCTGTTTTAATGAAATACTTCTGGTATTCAGTTATATAAAGTATTGTCCAAATTTTTTTACCAAAACAGAAAACAAGCTTTGACAGAATTTCTTCTTCTATTGTAAAAATAACTGCAATCTGCTGGTTCCTACCAGGTATGCGTGCAAATATGTCGCACAATCATAGCTTACTATTTAGTCACCTCTTATTGATATATTAAAGTTTGACACACCTTGAAAGAAATCAGTATGCATACCAACGCAGCATGGTCCTAATAAAGCTGTGATACAGATTTCTATTACAGCTCTTAATGACAGGTCAGCAAAGTTATCTGGCATTAACCGGTATAAGCCAGACAAAGATGAATGATACCGCATGCATCTTTGTCTGTAAAGCGCTCCACATGCATGATGTTCCGCCGGAGTAGAGCTGTCTATGCGAACAAGGATCACGTGACCATTGTAGAAACCTCTATCATCGCCACTCTGCAACTGATGAAGGTACAGTCATATGAGAGATTTACCAACAACAACAATTCACCAGTCACCCAATACAATAATAATGGTTCTTGACCCAGGTATGAATTATATGTAAATTCTTTGAAAATTTGTAACGTCAACACTTACGCTCACTATATTTTCGTCTTTCCGTACGTTCCAGTATCACGACTATCGTCAGAAAACTGATGCGTTTAAAATTTATTATTACGATAATGAAGGTCTTTGCTGTACCAAAATTACTGATTTATTGCAATATCTTTTCACATTTTCAAACATTATATAATGAAGTACGTAGAAAATGTTGAGTGTTTATTAATTAAATTTTCATAAATCTGACTCAATGTTTGTCCACTGATTACATTATTTAACGAAGATGATTCACATAATATGTGATGCTAATTCGATAAATAATTGAACCGATGTACAATCAATAAGTCAAATTTACACTTCTTCACAACGCTTAAAATTGTGTATATGTAGAAATCTGATATGATAAATCAGTAACATTGGTACAGCAAAGACCTTTTCTATCGTAGTCATGAATTTTAAACACTTTCATACAGAACTGATCAGGCTATCCAAAAAAATATCAATATAGCTTAGTGGTCTACTAATGTTTTTATTGAAATTGCTGTAAGGAATACCCATAACTAAGACACTGATTAAATTTTAAAACAACTTAGTTTAATATCTCAAACCATTTTCTATATTTTTGAAAAAAAAAACTTTGCCACCCTGTATACCGAAAACAGAGCGTTTTAGAACAGGTTTATGGGAACTTTTTGACTTAAAATTGACCCAGGAATTACCCTTTAAAATATTAGCATATCATTAAGGAACAACCTGTACAGATCTATATACATAGTTACGCATGAAACTGAATGCAAGCAATCAGACCATCCGTCAATCTGAACAAATTGTTATATGGGCATCAGGCTATATCATTGTGATGTATCAAATGAAACACGTACGTTTTGTAATTTAATTATATTTGGCAAGAACTATTATATGACTTATATGTATGAGATAATTATACATTAGAGTTAGATTGTCTATCATTACATTCCATGCTTCTTAGCCATATGCTGTTTTACATTTCCTTTCACTTTGGCTTTATACATACATCCTCTTATCGGACATACAAACTGAGGGTCTTTTCCACATTCATATCTCTTATGTTGCATTAGACCTTTCTTGTATTTGTACGCACGGTTACAACCATCACATGTGTAATAATTATGCATATGTTCTTCCCATCCTACAAATCAAAAAGTTGTTAGTAATAGTACAAGATATAATATAATAACAGTGAAAACAATTCCTACTTGAATTAAAACTAGAATTTATGTTTTAAGATATGTCTAGGCACAATAGAATTTTTTGAATATTCTATGACTCTTATGGAAGAAGCAGTTCCCATCGATCCGAATCGCCCGAAATCAGTTTTCGAGCAATATGCCATTGCGAAACTTTTGATAATTTGAACTGCAGTGCATACACAAAAAACGTAATTTTCTAAAACCCTTGATTCAGTTTTCTAAGTTGATGTAACGTATTGAAAAGATGGAATCTCGTTTTCGATTTTTTGAAGACGCACAATAAAACCATATTATTTTGAAGAAATTAATATCTGGAGGAACGTATCCATAGTTTCGATACTTACATAGTGTAAAATCATTTTTAACTTTCTAAGCTGGAAAATTAAACTCTAATTTACACAAGCTTGTAACATCTAATTTAGAATTAATGCTGACAAATTGCTTCAACACACTGGCATTCTCAAAGCTAGGAGTTATCAAGCTAAATTTAAATTTATGTCCTTAAATATTAGGAATTAATGTGGAACAAATTAAGGGATGGGAGTAGACAACAGTCTGACTGGGTGATTATTAGTTATATTTTTCATTTTATCATTGTTATATTTACACTTTACCTCAGCTTTTTGAACTTCTAATGATGCTGTTGGAATGTTTTCATTGCCTTATGTTCCTGTCATTTTGGAAGAAGAAAAAGAATCTGCAAAAACAGTGTACATTTGTATGATATGCACTACAAAAGACTGTAGTGAGTAAGTAAGTGATTTTTTGTTAGGGAGACCTATCGATACCTGGGAATTGAACAGCGTCCTAATTATGACGCTTCCCAGGTAAAGGTAGCTCTCACCGGCAAGTACAGAAACCTTGTTTGAAAGATTTGGTGTTCCATACTTTCGAGTGACAACAAGGCGTTTGCAACAAATATGCTGGCCGTTCCAGTCCTGCTTCACTCTTTCGGAGTGGTGAAATGGACTGTTGATTAGCTGCATAGACTCGACAAGGACACCCGGAAAATTATGCAAATTCATCACATTTTGCATCCTAGGTCGTCCGTTTCCGGCATTTATCTCCCACGTCACTGGGGAGGTAGGTGACTTCTTAGTTTGGAGCATCTGCATCAACGTGTGGCAGCACAAAAGACTGCGAAAGAAGTTGGTCTCGGATTTCACATCAGTCGAGAAGGACAACCTCGAGTTTCACCTTCTTGCCTGAAAGTCCAGATAAATGCCGTGGAACAAGATCTTATGTTCAGGCGGCATATTGACAAGCCGATACCCGACGTTCAGTACCGAAATATCGAGACGTTCCGCTTGTCAACCAGGCTGACCTTCGGCTGCCTAAGATCAGCCGGGCTTACATCTGAGATCAAGGGATTTACCGCAGCTTGCGAAGATGACGTAATCAACACTTCGGTCTATCGCCGCAACGTGATGGGCATGATGTCATCTGCAGGGCCTGTCGAAAGGCTCCTGAGACGCTTTTCTATCTGCTGTCGGCATCTCCGGCAACAGTGGCTTCGGCGTACACCCATCGCAATATGGTATGCATCATCATGTTACTTGAAAATTTTATCAACATATAGTTTTTTGAGTATTTAGTATGTCTGTCCATCTTGGTACATATTTCACTATTGATTTTCATTAAAATTATAATGAAAAATTTTGGTTTTCGTTGGAACTTTATTGTATATTTTGGACACCAATCTACGCTAGTTACACGATTACACGAATCTTGTATTCTTCCAAATATACAATATATTCAATAAATAATATATATAGTTTTCCATAACAATAAGTTTAATCAAATATCGGTCAAATAGGAATAGTGACAAGTTAGTTTAAAAATTAACTAATTAAACAACCAATGACTAGCTAGGTTCTGAAAGCGTTAAAGTATTTCCATGCCTTGCATGCACATCCCCCAAAAACTAGGACATTACCCAAAGACTTTGTATAATAATGAAAATGTAATCGTGGAAGAAATCTACCCAAAAACTGAGCAAATTCATAAATAGACAAATACTATAAGATTCAATTTATTCACATGAAAATGTAAAATGTAAAATATTGTCTCTTTCAAAAATGTATGAATATAACTTATCTTCTAATACGACTCTTCACGAGGCTGTCACATAATCATTTCATCTTGACATACTGTTTGATCTTACGGTCTTCAATATACGCTGATTAGTAATTTCAAACATAATGTTATTTTACTATCAATGAGTGCAATTTAGGTGAAACTTAACATCTGAATGAAACACCATTTCCGTTTGACACGTTTCGGCTTTCACCTTCTTCAGAAAATTCTTATTGATTTAAATTATTAAAATAAATAGATTTCACTGGAGCACAATCACTCTTCTACACGAGTTCAGAAAATAACTTTGTAAGCGAGGTTATATATTTCTATCGATTTAAATTTGATAAAGAACTTTTGAAGTGCTATTTCTAAAACGGATTGTTCATAATGTTTGGAGGAATTTCAGTTGGAATAAAATGAAAAAATATCAGTATAATCGTGTTCTTCAAAAGATTGTTACGTGGTGAATGTGACCCGACTTAAGAAACGACTATAATCTATGACACAGGTAATCATAATTTATGTATCTATTGTTTCAGTGACGTCAGTGGTTCAGTGTGTGGCAAAGTTCACCTGTGGTATCGCGTTTCTTTGATTTATTGTAGCATCAAGTTTTAAATTGTTCCATGTCGGTGGTTATGCTAAGAGGTAGGGATACGTGTTAGCCGGATACGTCTGACAACGGATTTTTTTTGTTTCGAGCTCCAAGTCGTACGGTTGTAAAATTTGTTTGAAAATCATTTAGTGATTTATTGGTAAAATACCAGATTTAATAATTTTGCTATTTAGTAAAGATTTATGGGAAAAATCTTTTAACCGTGGAAACGGGTTATTTTGTACGATAAATTTGGAGTAATTTTCTCTTCGCTGTATTTCGATCGTTGGAGCGACCAGTTTTGGGAACAATTAATCAAAATTATACGACCAGTTTTGGGAGAATTTAAATATTATACGACCCGTGTAGGGGAATAATTAAGACGCTTGCCGTTGTGGCCCACTCAAGATAATTGCGGTACGCAAGTCAAGATACGTAATCCAACCAGTAGAAAATATTTGAGATTACCACATTGGATGAACTGTCTTACTGAACCAGCTGTTCGTCATTGAGGGTTAGTGTCGTGTTGAAGTTCGTTATTTGAGTGCTGAACGGAGTTTGGTTTTTCGAGACATGTCAGATAAGTAATTTCTTGTCATATCAATAGTGTATCTGATTCATTGGGGATAAAATAAGTCGACCTGAGCCAGATATATTTATTGGCAGAGGAAGATTCGTCAGTCGAACTTTCCTAAATTCTTCATTTGCTTGCCTGAAGTTTAAATTTGTTTTTCTTATCATAAGACAAGAAATTGTTAAATTCATCCACGTTCGTGCAGAGGGCTGTGATTGCCAACTATTTCAGCGAGCTAGGGGACGATAGCATCGTTCTATACGAGTGTAAGGCCCATCCGGCATATCATCTGTTTGCATAGGCTTACAGTTTCAGTTTTTGTAAAACCTTTCATTACCTTTGAGTTAATTACATTTGAATAACTCAATTTCATTCAAGTGTAAATTTATACTGTTCTTTCAAAGATTTGTCAGAACTGTCAATTAGATTATGTTTAAATCGTAAACCATCAAATTCCAACTCTGAATTATATTCAGTCTAGTAATCTGTGTTGCCTAGTTCGATTTGTAATAACTTATATATATAGTATATATACTTATAGATATTGAAAATAATATTAGGAAAAAAAAAACTATATTCTACGGAATTATTATTTAAACAATCTAATGTATTAGATTTGAGACAACTTTATGCATCATCAATTCTACTTAGACAAATTTCGGAAAATAAAGATAATATAAATCACCCATATCACACGAGACATAAAGAACATACAATAAATACAAAAAAAATGAATAAAACTATAGGACAAAGATGCTACTACTACCTGGGACCAAAACTATATAACTTATTAAATCCTGAAATTAGAAACATAACAAATCAAAAACTATTAAAGAATGAAATTCATCTATTTGTTCTAAAAAATAGAGATCATGTGAGCAAAATAATAGATAACAAGAATCATTAAGTTAAATACCCAAATGAAGTGTGTATGAACACTAAACGATTCTTATCAAATTATTTTAGTATAATTATTATTCTTAAATTGTATTATCTCATATTATATAACAAACACACTCACACTCTCACTCACACACATCTCACCACACACACACCCACACCCACACACAATCACACAGCACACACATTCGCACTCACACACTCACACACTTACTCACACACTCACTCATCTGTATGTATGTATATGGGTATATTTATGTATATGTTTATACAACATTACCAACATCTCACCAATTGTTATAGAAAATATTAAGATAATATTACACTCATCTCATTCACATACATTCAAAATTGCAAAATATCACACATACATTATTGTTTATTTATATTATATTGTTGTTTATTATTCACATACAAGTATTTATACTTTAGTGATAAATCTCATATTTATTGTAAATGAGCTCAAATCAATTATTATTTTATATATATTATACTATATTATCATTAATTGTATATTGTTTTTCACTTTATAATATTTAAATATGTTAGGACTCTTTGCAATAAATATTATTATTATTATATTATTATTATTATTATAATTTTCACTTCATTTGAATCAAACCACCCAACGTTTCTTTGGTCATTTTAGAATATTCTATTGTGTCATTATTAAGTTTCATATTAATTGAATATTGGGTATGTTGCCATGATATGTTAAATTTTATTTGTATATTGCATTCGTAAACGTATGATCGTATTTCATACTATTATTGTGACATTTGAATTCATTGTAACCTTTTTTGTATTTGAAGTTTATTCTTTGCATTGGCTACAAAGTAGTCCATGTAGATACAATTCTGTAATTGATATCTGTTTTACTGCTCGACTACAGGGTAGTCGATTTTCGTGTATTGGGTTATATTTGTTTTTATTGAAAATAAACAATAATACATTCACGTAGACTGCATTTTATTCTCTGACTTGTTATCACAAAAATAGGGGGTATAGAGCAATCAAGGTTATCATCTGTGTGAACTTAAATTTGAATTTACCCCAGTTTTATCAAATTTGGACAAATCTTGCTTGCTAGTGACAGCCTAAACAAGGTTGGCGCGATATAAATTTTTGTTGTCCTAGTATATATTTACCCACGACCTACAACCTCACTGAGCTATTCCGCGAGCATATATACTGGCAAGTAAGACTATTTACGGCTTGATTGATTTGTTTCATTTGAATTCCTGGTAAATAAATGGGTATTTACGTAGGTTGATAGATCAAATATAAATTTTAGTACCAATATAGTTTAAAATTTTATTATGAGTAAAAAAAAATCCCACGCCGTAACAAGATACATTAGGTCTGATTTCGATTCAAATTAACGCTAACCATAAAGGTCACAAACATACACACACTTAAAAGTGACAAGTCAGATCTTACAATTTGAGCATACCTCCATCAGGTGAATAGTCCATAGTTTATCAATCATTGCGTTCGACACCTAGTGACTAGACTACAATAATATCTAATTAATATATTACAACAGTACAATCAAGAACATCAAGATAGAAAACATGTTTAAAATAATAACATATATATTAAACAAGACATGAATTTTTTATGTCTTATTTTTTTTTAGACGGGCAGATTTCTTACTACGATGACTAGATATATGTCTCCGTAAATTGCTTCTGATTTTGCATTTGTACTTGCATCCTTTTACTTCACACGAGAAATTAGCTTCCTTTCCACATTCGTATCGCTGGTGAACTCTTAAACCCCCTGCATACTTATATGATCGATCGCAAGCTGGACAGGTGTACCGCAGGATTATATCTGTAATATTTATTCCAAAAATTACGTTTTGACCAATCAAACATTAGATAAACAACACATTTTGGGAAATGATAACTCCAAAATAATCTTGCTGTTTCTCAACAGTAACAAGTTACACCCACCAATTTTAAGCTGAAGTTCATAATATTTCAGTTGCATAATGTACCTCTACATATGCACAAATGTGAAATTTAAGATTTCTACGAAGGGACTTTAAATTCGAGATATCCATAGACTACGCAATTGTTAATTGGGATATTTAGACTCTAACATGTCTTCTGAAATCTCTTTTGATTTTAGATTGGTAATTTTTATCTTTCCCTTTGAAATTTCAAAATTTTGGATGGTTTTTGTGCTCACTTGTTGGAAATTTATATCTACATTTTTAATAAAGGATACAATTCTGATAAATTTTCTTAAACTTCGTTTTTATTAAACGAAACGTGCCATGTTTCACCACACGGTAGCTGTATCAAAACAATCTGATTATTTTGATAAAGCCACCGTGTGGTGAAACATGTCACGTTTTGTTTAATAAAAACGAAGTTTGTGAAAATTTATAACAAGTGTACTATTCATTAAAGCTTCAAAATTTAAGAACTAAATAGCAAGGAATTACTACGAAGAGGCTTCAAGTTTGATGTTATCTTTGACAAGGCAAATTGTTATTTGAGATATATGAGCGACTTATGTATTCTGCACTTATTGATGATTTTAGCTCTGTAATTGTTATATCTCTCTACTTCACAAATATAAGATTTGAATAAATTGCAAAATAACTACAGAGGAACTACAAGTTTCGAGTTTTTTTCAACAAGGCAGTTTATTATTCGGGATGTATGGACGACATATATCTTCTCAAAATGCTCATAGTCTAGGAGCTAATAGTCCTGTAAAACTGTTATTTTGCTACTATTGACCGATTTGGACGTTCCTGGTGTCAAAATGTTCGGGAAAGGGCCAAAAAACAAAAGACCCCAGCTACAGTCACCTTCAATTTTGGACTTTGAACAAATGTATGGATACAATTGGATGGCTCTCCTGGCCATTTTGGCAGACAAGTACGAGAATGACTAAATAGGAAGTACGGTGAAAGATGAATTGGTAGAGGTGGTCCAGTTGCATGGCCTCCTCGATCACCTGACCTCAATCCTCTGAACTTTTTTGATTGGGGTTATTCGGAAGATGGAATAATGCCACGTCGGTTCATAATAGATAAGATCTACTTAATCGTATTCGAAGAGCTTGTGGTGAAATTGATAATAAAATGTTAATTCGAACACGAAGGTCGTTGAGAACTCTATGTCGCCGTTGCGTTGTAGTGAATGGATCATTTTGAGCATTCATTATGAATAATTTTTTATCGTTACCAATAAAAATGTATTCAAATTTTTTTACTTATTGAATAGCCTTTCAAAAGAAATTCTATAAGATAACCCTGACTAGAAAAATCAAAATAGCTCGAACAGGAAGCCTCTAAGTGAAATTTATCAAGAACACTTTTTTTTAGTAACAGTTTAAGGGGTTCAAATGGGTACAAAACCCCATAACTACGCTACTGTATGTGCCTCAAAAACATTTTGTGACCAAAAAAATTTCTCATTCTTTAAAACTAAAGTGTACCAAGTTTGAAACAAAAATTTACATTTGTTCAGATGATAATGAAGAAAATGTTATAATTTTTCACTTTGTATCTCGGAAACGAAATAAGATAGGACCATAGTTTTCGTGAAGAATCTGATTATTTTGGTAAAATCTACCGCCCCCTGCATCTACAGGAGGTCTTTCTGAAATACCCTGTATATTCAGAAAAAGATACCAGGAGTAATTATATTTACTGGATTCGTCTTAATAATGTAATGGAGTATGTGATTTATACAATAATAATGTAAAATATCCCCAAAACACCAAAATATTGAAAATTTAAACAATATGTTTGCGTCATCAGCAGATTCTGGATGAATTTATGTGTAGACTAAATGGGAACAAGAATCAAAACACAGAGTAAATGTTACTATATAAGCATTATTATATTTCCACATTTCCTTCATACAGGTTAAATTGTTATTTTTATTCGTATTCAAACAAGTATCAATTCCATATTACTATCTTATGTTTATTGTAAGCATGTTGTTTAAGGTTCCCTTTCGCTTTCGTTTTATAACAGCAGCCCGAAACTTCACAGAAAAATCGAGCTTCTTTTCCGCACTCGTACCTCTGATGTTTCACTAAACATTTCTTCCAGGTATAAGTACGACCACATTCATTACACTTATATTGGCTTTCGAAACCTGAAACAGTTCATCATTACACAAAAGATCAATTCGATACGGAACAGTGAGATTAGAACTTTTATTTTTATTCATAATTCCAATTAAAGATGATTTTGTAGTATACCAGGATGGAAATCATCCTTCATAATTCGTTACCGAGACGAAATTTTTTTACTCATATCACCACACACTGAGCAAAACAAGTAAGTTACAGTTTAAAGAAAACAGGAACAACAACATAGGTAATTAGGTTTCTCTAGATCGACCAGGAACACTGCAGCAAATTTGACATTTGGCGGAATAGTTTTAGATTTATATTGATTCTTGATCCAGGGATGAATTCACCAGTGGCGGCTCGTGAATTTTTGAGAGAGGAGGCTGGACATAAAACGTAAAAATATACTCTATTCACAGCCTTTTAACCTTTGCACAGCCACCGTACCAGCTACTTCAGTGACAAAATTAATTGTTACCCAGCAAGAACCAACGTGGAGGTATAGAGTTTCTCTTGGCAAACATTTTTTTTTTCATTTTTGTCTTTTATTTTTTTGGGATATTTAATATTTTTTCTTTTTTTTTGGAATTTTTCAAATTTTGTTTTTTTTTTCATTAATTTTATTAACTTTTTTTTATATATTAACGGAATTCTACGGTCTTTAGTCTGCGAAAAATGATCAATAATATTATCAAAAAATTTATCATTTTGTTTTAAGTGTTTTAATAAATCTTTTTCAATAGATTAAACTAACATTGTATAAACGATTTTGGCCCATTGTATTTGGCATGTAAGTTTTACTTCGTTTGAGAGTAGAAAATGATCTCTCCACCGATGCCGACGTGACAGGAATGGTGACTGTCAAACAAAGTAGTTTATAAAACTTGTTGCAAATCATTGTCTATCATATATTTTATCATATCGGCGTGACTGTCGTACTGGCCTAAAATATCTTTATCCGAATATATAATGCATAATTCATTGTGCCGTGCTATTTTATCAAAAAATTTATATTTTAGAACTAAGTTATCTTAAAGTGTATTGGGGAACTCTTTTGAAAAAGATTCGAAAAATCTTCTATTCGTCAAGTCAAAAAACTTCAAGTCATGTAAATCGGAAAATCGAATCTCAATTTGACCTTTAATAGTATCTAAAATTTCATAAAAAAGTTGTTTATAATGTAGTTTCTTGTCTACCAAATTATATGTTTTCCTCCTTTTCGCGGGAGTAGTTTCATCAGTTGAAACATTTTCAAATAAAATATTAATATGAAATTATGTTTTACGGAAACTTGGAATTTTTCCAATGAGATGTTTCAAACGATCTCTTGAATAAATTATGTCAGTGATTTATGTTGTAAAATTTGGAAAATAAGATCAGTTTGTTCAAATATTAATTTAAAATTATCAAGAAAAAACAAAAATTCTTCATTTTCTAAATAAGATTTTAAACCAACAGCAGCATTTAATGAAACCTGTTGAAAAAACATCACTGTTTAATACAAAATCAAATGTTTCAATTAATTTGTCTTTATTTTTATGAACGGTAAATACTGCACGTGATGTAAAATTCCATCGAGTTGGAGTATTACAGGGAAATCAATGATTTTTTTTTAAACTTCGTCTTGTCAATACTACTATTAGTATTAAATGATCGATTTTGATAGTTACCTGACATTACTAATCCTTTCAAATCCGGTAAAGGCCGTTTATTTAAAAGAAACACTTTTATCATATGTTAATCCACTAAATAAATTTTCTAAGAGGCAGCAACTAACTCACTAACACTCATTTTAAATTTACAACAGACAATAATCTAACCTTACTTCGCGTGGCGTGACAACACATAAACAAAGCCTCCTTAGCCTCCTTCGAGGAGCCGCCACTGGAATTTACATATATAGTGTTACTTTTTTGGCGGCAAACGCTGATGGTGAAAAAATAGAAAACTTTCGTATTCACCATTTTTGATAACTTTCCAAATAACTACTGTAGGTGAAGTGCAAAAATATACGGAACGGCGACCGTCGGCTTTTTGGCCGACATGGGCACCTGACGACCCATGGGACTTTTCGCCTTGCCCTCGTATGTCCTATAACCCCCAGATCAGTCGGCAGATTGTACTGGTTAGTTCAGCCAGTGCTGAGATCTGAGAGCCGATCAGTTGAACTATGAAATAGGTAATTTAGAAGGGATGGAAATGTATAAGCGAAAAAGCAATTCATTAAATACCCTCAGCTGAGGGTAACCCGTTGTTGCAGCATCATCCCCAGATAGTATTCAAACAGACACATTTTGATTCAGAATTTAGTATACTCTGATGATGACAACTTGTTAGCCGAAAGGTCCTCAGTGCTTTAATTGTACGCCTTTTTATATAGTTTCTTCGCAGGCTTCCCAAGGTGCAGGTCAAAATTGCGTAGACCTTCGCCTGCAAAGCTTAGGACAACTGATTTTGTGATCCTTGGCATTTTTGGGTACACTCCTGCATCTGAAGAAGAATCTATTTTGGAACCGTCTGTAAGCCATCGGGTGTCACCGGGCGAGAGTTTTATTGTTCAAATCTCCCACAATAGAGACGGGAATTTTGGAAGAAGTGAGACAGATAGTTGGATTATGGGATCAAGAGTGAAAACCCAAAGTATAAATGATATTTTGCAAGCATTATTATAAAGATTAAATCAATATTTTTATTGGTATCCAAACAACTATTAATTCCATATAACTATCTAATGTTTATTGTGTACATGTTGTTTGAGGTTTCCTTTCTCTTTCGATTTATAATAGCAGCCCGATACTTCACAGAAAAATCGAGCTTCTTTTCCACATTCGTACCTCTGATGTTTCACTAAACATTTTTTCCAGGCATAACTGCGACCACATGCATTACATTTATATTGGCGTTCGGAACCTGAAACAGTTCATCATTATTCCGAAATTTATGTTTTTGTTCACTTCTATTTCACAAGTAAATTAAAGTTTACAGTGGAAATTGTTAAATTTATTAATAACGTACTGAATGTTATCATTGGGAACACACATTAGGTAATCGTCTACATACCGTTTAAAGAAAATGGGTTGAAAATCTAATGAATTTATTACAGATTCCTCTAAGCATTCTATAACTAGGTTAGCAATAGTAGCTGAAATAGTAGATCCCATTGCTGTGCCGAATATTTGCCCAAAATATTGCTCACCGTATTGAAAATGCATTCTAAATACAACTTTACTGCAACGTTTTTTAATTCTATTCAATGCCACAACTGGTATATTTGGTAATAAAGAAAGAACGTCCAAGGAAATTAATAGATGATCTGCAAGTACGGATTGATTTTTTTAAATTCATTAAAATGACACGAGTCTTTCACGTAAAATTTAGAAATTTCCACCGCGGTTGCTAAACACTGCTTTGATTATAACCGTCAATTCAATCACAAAAATGTTAATATTTTAACTAAGGAAACCAATTATCATATAAGATCTATTTTGGAGATGCTTCACATAAAACGTGACTCCAAATCTGTAAATAATAGGACAGATGTTCTATCATTAAGTCAGATAAAATAGTATATTTAATCAATTAAAACCCTTGCAAATTTCTACATGCGTTTTTATAGTGTTAAAAGTATATTTTAGGTAGAATGTTCAAAAGCAATAGTTGTAATAAGGTCTGACAATCTGTTTCTATTACCTCATAAATCTTCAACATCTGGTTCTTAAGTGGATCCTCGAACGTTATATTTTTAGTTCAGGTCTTTAGTCGTATTACATAGCTAATAGTATTGCTTAGCAACCGATTCTTAATCTATATACTTAGAACATTAATTGTGTTGTAATTTCGATTGTTCGTGTTTCTATTCTTTTCGGCGACGTGGGCATTTTTAATTGAAATTAGTGCGATACGGACGCTTTGTGGTGATACAATTAGTTTTAAGAATTCACGTCTATATAGTTATACGTCTTCTGATAATGGTCGTGAGACCAAAACGTACGTAAGAACGAAAATAATAAGCATATGTGTTAATGTGACCTAGTTCCCGAGAATTTTATATATCTGTCAATATCAATATAATTTCCCAGTGAAGGACGAATGAATAATCGAAACATTTTCCATCCGTTAAAAATGAAATACAAACTATGTATAAAATATTTATTCAGTAAGTTTATGTTTCTTATACAAATGTTGCTTCAGATTTCCTTTGAGTTTAGTTGCGTATGAGCATCCTGAGATGTGACAAAAGAATTGTGGATCCTTTCCACATTCGTATCGTTGATGTTTAACCAAACATTTTTTCCATGTGTACGTTCGGCTGCAATAATCACAAGTATACACGTCAACCAACTGTTTACCTGCAATGTAGTTGCATTAATGATCAATGATAAACACTATGTTCATACTACCTAAAAGTGAAGCATATTCATCAAGAGCATTGGAAGTAACAGTGCAGGAGGAAACTTACTTATCAATAACGATGCACCGTTTAAAATCATATTACAAAGTATATTATGTTGTCGTGAATGTAATGTACCGGAGATTACGCATTAACTCCGGTGATTATGGATAGTCTCCAGCACTCACCGGGGGATTTTATTAGTTGAATTTTAAAATTTGAATTATGGATCAGAATGAGTAAAACTAATTCGAAAGAATTAATTTCCATTCAAGAATACATCGGAATGTATGCACTGTAATAATGCATGTGTATAAGGGCAAGGAAAATCAATCAATTACGAAAACCAATATCCTACTAACCTAACATCTCCAAAAATATGTAGAATTATATATAAATTTCCGGAAAATAGGTCACACTAACACATATGCTTATTATTTTCGTCTTTAGGGGGATTTAGGGAGATTTTTGGGGATCAGCTCTAAACGACTGGGGACAGTTTGCCATAAGCTGATCGGTGGTTCTTTGGGGCACAGGAATTGATACACTCACGATACAAAAAGAGTTTGAATTTACTGATCTTGGAGAGCGACGTCATTATGACTTAAAATCGTACTCCACACAATTACATTACTTATAACAATTGATCATGATAAATATAAGCATCACGTAACAGTTCACCTTGGATACAAGGCTCCCACTCTCATGATGTCAGGGTCCCTTGCTGTACAGCTTATACTAAACAATATGTTTATATTGTTACAAGGTAATCATAACACTAAACATATTGTATTTGATAATAGAAATAAGGTTGCATTCGCTAATTGAGGGATTTTAGGTAATCTCGTATAGGGATGGAAGATTCCTATACTACATACGATTGGGTCTCACGACCATCATCAGGAAACGTATTATATTTAAAACGGGATTCTTAAAACTAATTGTATCAGCACAAAGCGTATATGTAGCATTAATTTCAATTGAAAACGCCCACGTCGCCGAAACGAACAAAAAACAGATTCCTGTATAAGAAATTGATACACTCACGTTACAAAAAGAGTTTGTATTTACTGATCTTGGAGAGCGACGTCATTATGACTTAAAATCGTACTCCACACAATTACATTACTTCTAACAATTGATCATGATAAATATAAGCATCACGTAACAGATCACCTTGGATACAAGGTTCCCACGCTCATGATGTCAGGGTCCCTTGCTGTACAGCTTATACTAAACAATATGTTTATATCGTTACAAGGTAATCATAACACTAAACATATTGTATTTGATGATAGAAATAAGGTTGCATTCGCTAATTGAGGGATTTTAGGTAATCTCGTATAGGGATGGAAGATTCCTATACTACATACGATTGGGTCTCACGACCATCATCAGGAAACGTATTATATTTAAAACGGGATTCTTAAAACTAATTGTATCAGCACAAAGCGTATATGTAGCATTAATTTCAATTGAAAACGCCCACGTCGCCGAAACGAACAAAAAACAGATTCCTGTATAAGTCCCATTACAATCTAGACAATTAAATTTGTATGCTATGTGGGTTTGTTTATCTTCAGGTCTTTAGGTATTGAAGGTTTCAGATTTGAAAAATATTTCCCAACACAGTTAGTAGGTTTATGCGCAATATTTATATCATACTTTTTAAAACATTTCTTAATTTTCTCTGAGGTCTCCGGAATATACTTCCTGAGTGTATATAGTGCGCGCTACCCCTCTCCTCCCCCTCCCCCCATAGGGACCACTTTCCCGGCCGACAACGTGCATTTTCCTGATCACTATCATCCCCCAGAAAAGAATCAGAGAGAAACCGCTGTACTCATATTTTGCATATGAAACTCGTCTCAGGTCCTACACTAAGACATGTATTATTAAAGTGTACACTCAAAAATCTATAGAGCATGCGACCAAAGCCAAAATAGAATGTTACGGCTATCAGCTTATCTGGAGAATGGCGGACACATTCATCAAATTCAACAGCAGGCACTGGAAATTGTTCATAATTACTACAGTTTTATCAAATTCTCCAATATTAGAGGCGATTATCCACAATCTCTTGCGATTATACATATGGGCAATTCCATTTTCAAGGAGCCTAGTTCAGGGGGGGGTGTGTCAGCTCATGGCCCGGCTTCTGGTTTTTTCGATTCTACTACTAAAATGATGGCTTCCTGCCAAATTTCAGCTGAAATGGTAAGAACAAAAAAAAATGGCGCCTATTTTTCGTTTTTCTGTCTTTTTTTGATATTAATTTTTGAAACATCGTCTTGAGAGCCGTTCGCGCCAGTTTGAGTCTAGAAAATTTTTTGAAAACCCATAGGAAATCGGAAATTTCCCGTAGAATTCGAATTTTTTAATATTTTGGGCCCAGCGGCCATATTTTTTTTTGTAAAATCAAAAAAACCGATTTTTCGTCTTTTTTTTGAAGCCGCACTTTTCAAAACGTTCTCGTTAAACAGTATCAAGGAAAATTCAATCAGTATCATTTTTTCTTCAAACGCTCTTTGTATATTGGCTGTTTTTTCTCTAAAAACCTCTCAAAAACCCAAAAAATGATATAGGCCAGTCACCTGAGGAAAAATTAAGGAAAAACAATTGAAGGTGTGAATTTGCAGTGTTTTTATACGTATTACGGTGTGCTGAAAACGGGAAAAATAATCAAAAAATTCCTACAAGTTAGCTTCAAAAGTAACGGGCATTTTTGGCGCGAAAAAAGACGATTTTCATGTTTTTTGCGTTTTAAAATAAAACGGTGGCCCAAAAGGAATAACATGTCAGGAGACAAATCGTAGAAAAAATAAACGCATCGTTTGGAATGAAGTAAAATATATTTTGAGGTTATGGTCTTGAGATATCAGCGCATATCGCTTAAAAAATGAAGGTGTAGATTTGGTATGTTTTTAAACTTAATTTGGTGTGCTGAAAACGGGAAAAATAGTCAAAAAATTACTACGAGTTAGCTTCAAAAGTAACGGTCATTTTTTGGCGCGAAAAAATACGATTTTCATACTTTTTGCGTTTTAAAAGAAAACGGTGGCCCAAATGGAAAAACATGTCAAGAGACAAATTGTACAAAAAGTGAAAACGCATCGTTGGAGCAGAAATATAAGTTATTTCGATGTTACAGTCTTGAGATATGAGCAAAATAGTGTTTTTTTAGGGGAATACAAATGTTTTTTAATTTCAATATACTAGTTGAAATCTACTAGTACGGCAGATAAGCGGTAAAGAAATTTATGCCGCTG
Organism: Endomychus coccineus; assembly: GCA_958510875.1. Lineage (NCBI taxonomy): Eukaryota > Metazoa > Arthropoda > Insecta > Coleoptera > Endomychidae > Endomychus > Endomychus coccineus. The sequence continues at coordinate 289,628,361 of OY294067.1, forward strand.
CATTATTTTACACATAAAGTTTTATATGTCAACGCGCTCTAAATTCTAGATGATGGTAGCTACGAGGTCTTATTTTTGGATTTAGATTAGAAAATTTGTCTACTTTCCAACGATCTCAAATTTTTCTCTATAGGCCCAAAATTGGGTTTTGGGGGGGGGCCCAAACACATTTATATCAATATGTCAACTTCTACTCAACCTAGAAAAGTTTTCTTTAGCGTTGAATACGCGTCGTGAGATACTATAACAGAAGCTGAGATTTGATCATCCTAAAAAATTTCTAACCTAAAAAATTTGCTCATTTTCCGAGGTCCGAAATTTTCAAAGTTGTCCTACATTTTTTTTAAGCCCCGAAAACAGTATTGAAGGATGTTTTGTATCACATTTGTTGAGATCTACAAGAGAATTTCTTTTTCTTGTCGATAAGTCCATTTTTCGGCTGGAAATCTCAGTTTTAGGGATTTTTGAAAATGGCCGATTGTGGAGCCAAAATGAAAGTAAAAAAAAAAACAAAACACCGTAGATAGTTTATAAAAAAATATATTTCAATTTGAATAGAATATTTTTTTGGTCAATATTCGAATGAGAAAAAAAAATTTGTATTCCCCTAAAAAAACACTATTTTGCTCATATGTCAAGACTGTAACATCGAAATGACTTATATTTCCGCTCAAACGATGCGTTTTCACTTTTTGTACAATTTGTCTCTCGACATGTTTTTTTCCATTTGAGCCATCGTTTTCTTTTTAAACGCAAAAAATATGAAAATCGTATTTTTTCGCGCCAAATAATGAGCGTAACTTTTGAAGCTAACTCGTAGTAATTTTTTGATTATTTTTCCCGTTTTCAGCACACCAAATTATGTGTAAAAACATACCAAATTTACACCTTCATTTTTTAAGCGATATGCGCTGATATCTCAAGACCATAACCTCAAAATATATTTTACTTCATTTCAAACGATACGTTTCTACTTTTTCTACGATTTGTCTCCTGACATGTTATTCAATTTGGGCCACCGTTTTATTTTAAAACGCAAGAAACACGTCTTTTTTCGCGCCTAAACATGGCCGTAACTTTTGAAGCTAATTTGTAGGAATTTTTTGATTATTTTTCCCGTCTTCAGCACACCGAAATACCTATAAAAACACTGCAAATTCATACCTTCAATTGTTTTTCCTTAATTTTTCCTCTGGTGACTGGCCTATATCATTTTTTGAGTTTTTGAGAGGTTTTAGAAAAAAAACAGCCAATATACAAAGAGCATTTGAAGAAAAAATGATACTGATTGAATTTTCCTTGATATTTTTTAACGAGAACGTTTTGAAAAGTGCGGCTTCAAAAAAAAAAAAAAGACGAAAAATAGTTTTTTTTGATTTTACAAAAAAAAATATGGCCGGTGGGCCCAAAATAATAAGAAATTCGAATTCTACGGGAAATTTCCGATTTCCTATGGGTTTCCAAAAAATTTTCTAGACTCAAACTGGCGCGAACGGCTCTCAAGACGATGTTTCAAAAATTAATATCAAAAAATGACAGAAAAACGAAAAATAGGCGCCATTTTGTTTTGTTCTTACCATTTCAGCTGAAATTTGGCAGGAAGCCATCATTTTAGTAGTAGAATCGAAAAAACCAGAAGCCGGGCCATGAGCTGACACCCCCCCCCCCTGAACTGGGCTCCTTGAAAATGGAATTGCCCACATAATTAGAGGAGTAATTGAATTCAACTTAACATATATAAAAATGTTAGATATCTAATAATATACCACTCCCTTTGCTTCTCGCTATGGACTCTCGCATTGTCGTCGCCACCCAATGTCCACCATGCATTAGCGTTGACGTCAGTGGAAACTAATGCTAGTGGTTTCCAGTGTATGTCATCATTGGCGAAGATACAAGCATTCATAAGTTACTAGCCTTACCCCGGGCGACATTGGCCTATTCAGTTCTTTAACGACCTGGAGGTCTACCACCCACCATTTCAGTGTTGACCGTTTCACGCTTTTCCCTAAATTTCAATGGCCCAAACGACAAAACTTTTTCAATCATTACAGTTTTTGGCACATCTACAGTCTAGCCCCGTTCGAATGATAGCTCAACCACCACCCTACCCACTGTACTTTTCTCTATCCCAACAGGCTAAATAGTAAATAAAATGAGCATCTTGCTTCACAATGTAGGTAGCGGTACCTTATTCGGCTTCAACGACAGATACTGCATGGTTACACACAGTTTATGGAATTTCAGGAATAATTCCGTTAGGACATAGTTAATTACATCAAAAACCAAAAGGGGTGCAACTAAGGACTCAGTATACGTCTGACAACCCCGTTTAAACAGAGAGTCTATCTATGTGTCCTAATAACACTTTTATTTTACTATATCAGCTACCACATAGTCTTTGAATTTTGACGTCACAATCGAGTACTTAGACCAAGTGTACATAAAGTGTATAGGTAGCTGGAAGGTAATCCGGTTATTTATAATTGTTATGAGCATGGTTGGAATTTCTTCATGACGGAGCTGGTCGCGATCTTCCTTGAGCAGTGTTTACATTCACCCCCCTCTTATTTAAGAGCATGCCTTTCAAGGTTACACCAGTGACAGAGCTACAAGGCTACGAATGGGCTCGCTCACTTTTCTCAACTAAGCATTGCAACCATAGATAACTCTACTACCGTAGAATGAAATGTCTTATGGAAGGGACGAAAACCGTCAAGTATTTACGCTTCCAAAACACGGGAGGGCGCGTCAAGCGTCCGAAATTAATAGAAATTATAATGCGCATGCGTTTGTTATTGTTGTTCAATAGTAGCCATGTTTAATTTATGTGTGGATTTTGCTTGCTATCATACACGCTATTTCTACAATATTAGCTAAACGGAACTTCAAAAAAAGCCAAATGGGAAGATATACAAAAGGCATGGCAACTGGATAATGTTAGTGGAGACTTGAGAGCAATGCCAAAATTGACTGAGTTTCATGTAACTCCTAATAAAGTGAAGAAAATGAAGGTGTCAATATGTGCTCAAGTTTTGAGTAGAACTGTTGCATCGACTATTAACCTTATTGCAATTAATGGTAAGTTTGATTTGTAACATATATAAAATAAGTGTATATCTAAATTTTCAAATTGCAGAACAAGTTGGTTCAAATGGAACAGTTAAAATGGAGAGAAGTCAGTGAAACTGCGGAATTTCTTTGTTTTTGGGATAATTTATTTTATAGTTTAAATGGATTTGCAGCCATGATCAAAGAGGGTAAACCATTAAGAACTTGAGTCTCTATTTTCAAGAATAATTTACATATGACGCATTAAAAAGAATCACTCAAAATTATCGAAACCATGTACTGTGAAGAGAATGGGAAAAAAACAGTACCACCAACTTTCAAAAATTGGATAATAACAATTGAGGGGTTTTTACTTCTTACTAACCAATTAGGATCTCCGGGGTTGCGATTCTTAAAACCGAAAAATATTAATCAAGATCCCCTTGAAAATTTTAACATTTTAATACTGTCATACGTAGCGGGATATATAGTAAAAATGAAAACTAAAATCGCCTATAATTGTATAGCTTGTAAATACAATGTATTAAGAAGAGAAGGGGAAAATGACGATTTTAACTTGTTAATTAAATCTAGGGAATATGGTGGACAAAAACTTGAAAGACTAAAGTACTGCAATTTTGAATTTATAAAAAATTTGGTAATGTGCTATAATATTATGTTATTTATGCTACGCAAAATTGCCCACACTAAAAATATTTTGGAAAAAATAACAAACATTATTAAAATATCAGTGAATTTCAACTTCATTGAATGTGAACATTCAAAATTGTTGGAGAATTCTGTTATTAAACATTTTTCCCGGCTTGTAATATTCAATTATTTTAATGGAGCAAACAACATTATAACAGGAAAAGATAATAGAATTCTACCACCAAACTGTTTTTCATTATATCAACAGGCCATAGAAATTTATTTAAAGGCAAAGAAGCTTATGACTGCGAGTTGATAAGAACATAATTTGTATATTTCATGTATTTTTGTTTTAATTAGTCTCGGTATTTAATTGTATTTATAGGTTTTTTTTTGTATTTTTGTTTTAACCCATTGTAATTAAGTCTCGATATTTAATTGTATTTATATGTATATTTTTTGTATTTTTGCTTTAACCCATCGTAATTAGTCTCGATATTTAATTGTATTTGTATGTATATTTTTTGTATTTTTGTTTTAACCCATTGTAATTAGTCTCGATATTTAATTGTATTTATATGTATACTTTTTGTATTTTTGCTTTAACCCATTGTAATTAGTCTCGATATTTAATTGTATTTATATGTATATTATTTGTATTTTTGCTTTAACCCATTGTAATTAGTCTCGATATTCAATTGTATTTATATGTATATTTTATATATTTCTGTTCTAACTTTGTTGTTGAATACTAACTATTGGTAAAAACTATCGACTTTCATTTCCTACTTGAATTGTAGAAAACAAAATTTGCATTTATGTGCTGTGTAACTTCGAATTTCCCTCCAAACCATCATTTAGTACGCTTCCAATCCTCACGCAGCGCTCTTGTCGCGGTTTCGGTACCTAACATGGAACATTTCATTCTACGGTAGTAGAGTTATCTATGATTGCAACCTTCGGTGAAGCTGCAAAATATTTAGTACCACATTTATCAACCGATCAGGAGCAGGTGAAGGTTTCGAATGGGTCTAATGCATTGTCATTATCAACCCATTTTTGATCTTGGAGAGAATAAATGATGTTGTGATGCATTGAATGTGAGTGGTGGATTCTAGCGCCTTCACTTTTAGAGATACAAGAAAAATACATATATACATAAAATTCTACAAAATACAATCGCTACAGACATTTCAATACAATATGTTTCACATTTCTATTTGAAATATCTGATTTTTGTATAAAGAAATTTCTTCACCCTGTATATATGTGAGGAGTTACTTTAATACATATACCCCAAGCCTCAAATTGAAGGTACTTTTCAGGATATCGTTAGGACATGTACATAAAGGTCTCCAAAAAAATTCAGTTTGTTCGGAATCTAATTTTACTGGGCTATGATTCAATTGAGAGAAAGAAACTAAGATTAAAATTGGATTTATTCAAAAAAACATGATACGTTTTTGATCGCAACAGCTAATTTATTTATTTAACATACAGTGAAAATTCCCTGAATAAATCTACATTTATACTGGATTAGACAATCCACCTCGAATCAATGTAAATAATACATGTTATGTCTTCTAGCTAGATGTTGGTTCAGGTTGTCTTCCCTTTTAGTTTTAAATGGACAATTTCCGATGTGACAACTGAAAATAGGTTCCTTCCTGCATTCGTATCTCTTGTGTTTGATCAGGCTCTTTTTCCATTTGTATAACCGGAAACATTGATCGCACTGAAAATTGTCTCCATAAACGTTACCTAAAATATCGACATTTAGATTTATTCTCAAACGTGATCTGGTGATGTGCTTCCCTCAACCAGGTATCTATTTGTCTAAAGTTTGATCAGAAATAGGTTAGAAAATTCAGAAGCTATGTGTTATACTAACAGAAACATTATTTAAATCTTTTCTAAAAGCATTAGAATAAGAATGTGTTCCATGGCATGCTTACAAAGGTTATAGTGTGGTGTAAAGAATTAATTATCTACATAGGTTACAATAGAATTATCTGTCATCCTTTATTGGTAGATGAAGCACAGTCAATTAAGCTGAGAGTTTTTTTTTGTGAAATAGGCAAGGAATGATGGCAATAATTTTAAATCTTTATTTGACCTCCAATGAAGTTACTTAACATGGTGCCATCATGTTATACCTTGTAATCCGCAAGGTTTAGCCACAAAATGATAAAAAAAAACATTTTTGGTCCAAATAATGGCCAATTACTCGGAAATGGACCGATAACTTTTGATGATATAGGGTATCTTAACAATTCCCAACACCAATGAACATTTTCCATCAGGTTTGGGAGGGTTAACATGCAGTCCATTTTCGGTCCAATTTCAACTGTTCAGCTTTATAAACGGACACGATAAAAATGATGGCACATGGTAGAAGTGTATAAGGATGGTATGCTTTTCAAGTAACCACAACTTGAAAAGGGTTAAACTCCAGTCAAAAAATAAACAATTTGGGGAGGCTGTATCTCGAGATCTACCAGCCGGCGAAAATTCGATCTGTGAGATGAATTGGTCATTGAACCGTTCTCTAACGATAAACCATAGTGCCATCGGGTTAATGTTCAGACCATCAATATTGCTCTGACTCCTAGGCTATTACAAGACTATACAACTTACAATAACCATATTGATTACACTCAAATTGCTTGATTAGAAGTAAGCAGTAGATATAGTTAGCGTGAGGCCAAAACATCTCATGATATCATGATAGAACGCACAGCTATTTTGGTGGAAGAGGTATTCATAGTTCAACGTAATACACCCAGATATTATTACTCGACTACATATATTTGATAATTTCCATAATAATTGTAGGAAGCAGCATTGTCAGTCACAATAGAACAGTAAAATAAAAGGCTAGGTTATTTAGCCCTTGCCTTATTTCTTGGTAGGGTTTGAGCTGATAGTTTTCCTGAAAAATCATCATCTCTTATACAAAGACAAGGAATTATTGCGATTATTTTTACTGTGTATCAATCGAAATACATCTTTAATGCGGTGGAAACCGATTGCAACTTTGGAAACGGAACGGTTGAATTTTAGAAAAAAAAATTACGAATGGAATAAATTTTATTCAGTGCTAGTTGTTGTAGTAGTGAGGATATTACAATTATTATGATGTAAATATAGATAATTATTGCTATTGCTATGGTGATATTGGAAAACAACTACAACAGATCACAATTTGATCACACTATTGCTATTAAGTTGTGGGTAATATAATGACGTAAAGTAGTTTCGATTTAACGTTTTGAAAATACGTTTGAATAATCTACTCAGCATGCATTATCTTTGGAGCTTGTTGCTCTCAAATTGAATTTAAGACCAGAATCAATCAAGAAATCAACACATGCTGAATTACTTCGTAGATGCGAAAATTCAGGGAAGACATTTTTTTGAACTGAAGTAATTTTTTTATTCGAGAAATTTCCTATTTTTAACAGTACATAGTATCATTCGCCTAACAGTGTTTACTGATGGTTTCTGTTTTTCGAGATATCGAGCAGCAAATGTGTTAACGTTCTTGTTATAGCTCTGTTGCATTCCCCATGAATAATAAATAAAAACTAGTCTTCGTTCGTTTAATTTAACCGTGCCGGTATTTAATCCACTCGATAAACTGGGGATGTTGGTCGACTTTCTGAAAAAAAAAACAAGAGGTCCGATCAAAAAATTTGAATCATTTTTGGGTCGCTGAACACGAATACGAGGTCATTTTCCCGGAAAATTCATTCAATGGGCTGAAAATCAGGGAAATTTCGTTATTTTCATACACAATTGCTATTATCTTAAAAAAGAGGGGGAAAATAGGATTATTTTAGCGTGAATGGGAGGCGGTATCTACTTAGCTCAACCCTTATGAATGATTCAAATCGGTCACAGAGCATTATATGTAAAAAGAATTTTTTTAATGCGACCTCTTGCTTTCTTTTAGAAAGTATCGACTGAACATGGGGGTTTCCATTTGAAAATCGAGGGGGATTTTTGGCATTTTTTAATTAATATTTCAATAAACCAAAAAAGGAAATTGAAACAAAACCAACTAACCAAATAAGAGCCATTACCTTCATATACTTCGATAACATTCGAAAGTTTCACTTATCATCCTTCAGAAATTAATAAATTTCATAGCTTTTTCTTTAAATTTGTAATACAAAGTTATAGATCCAAGAACAAGATAAAAAACCATTTAGGCAGCACATTTGATAAAGTTTCCGACTCCGACAGATCCGGGATTTACAATATCGATTGTGAGTCCTGTTCAAAATGCTATGTGGGTCAAACTAGAAGTAATTTTAACTCGGTATACAGAACATTTTACTCATATATGGAGGAAAATAATAGTGGAAAATCAGCGTTAGCCGAACATATTTTGAATATAGGTAACACCATTTCTCAAGATAAATTATCACTTTTAAAACACAGTATGGACAAATATCTTGGTAAATTAGAAGGGATGGGAATGTATAAACAAAAAAGCAATTTATTAAATTCCGATTTGCCTCCAACTGAGAGCTACTCCTTGTTTGTATTATTATCCCCAAATAGTATCTAACAAGAACATTTTGACTTATAATTTAGTTTACTCTGATGATAGCTATACTTGGTAGCCGAAAAGTCATCAGCATTTTTAGTGGATAAGGGTGATTATTTCTTATTCATAGTATTATAGTATATCCACAGTGTGAATTCTTTTATAGTTTATTAACAATTATTATAAGAAGGTTTCACTTAAACTTCTATGCTGTAAATGATGTATGTATCAAACCTAACTAACTATTTGTGAGATTTTACGATATGAGTTTTCAAATTCCCTTTTAGTTTAGTTTTATAGGCACAGTCAGCTTGCGGACACTGGTAGCTTGGTTCTTTTCCACACTCATGCCTTATGTGACTATTGAGACTTCTTCGGTATTTATATAGACGATGACATATGAAACATTCGAATGGTTTGCCTTTGCTATGGAACAACGGATCTAAAATATGACACAGAATTAGAACAGAATATTGTACAAGTCACATATTTTGTTTTAGTTATTACAGAAACTTCAGTCCTATTACAGTTGGTGCAGCTGAAGTAGTCGTGCTGGAAATTCATAGCAGAATTTGCTTTCGTCTATTTGATTTGAGTGATACGATCATTAAAGAATCATTAGAGTGTATAAACTATATTTTCTACCGTGATTTTATAATATACGATATATTATACAATCACACTACAAGAAACACATTGATAATCTTTTATTTTATATTGTGGATTCTGTTGCTTTCGATTCCGCATCTTTAAGTACTAATTGCTGAAATCACGAAGGCTCTTAGAAACAAAATGCTTTCTGAACTAAATTCATCTCTTTAGAAATAAATTGAAGACTGAGACGGAATAGCTTGATAAAAATAAAAGAAAAAGGAAAAATCACGACAAGATTCGAACTTAAGACCTCTGACGTTGACTACAAAATTTTAGAAGCTAGTAGTGAGAGTATACTTATCCTTCTCGTGTGTCATTAATTATTTGAATATTGTTATTTTAATGGGTCTTTCAAGTGTACTATATAACGTTATAAAAAAAGTGAGCATTGAAGTTAAAGATTCTCCAGTTGTTCAGTAGCTCAGGCTTATTTGACACATCTTTGGGGTACCATATTTTCAGGTCGTTTCTTATGTTTTTTGATATGCCAATAAAAATTGATAGACAGACCACCGCTCTCCAAGAAATAATCATTTTTATGACCCAAAAAGGGGAAATTTGCATTTTTTCGCATTTAAAAAACACCTGTATGAAAAAATGATAAAAAATCGCATTTGTGGGTCTTTTCAAATCGGGTATAATAAAGTTTCAAAAAAATTTGAACCCGCTGTAGGCCTATGGATGTTTTTTTTTGCAAAAATTAAAATAAATCAATTTATTATCGTGTAATTGATAATGGAAATATCATAAAAAGATAGCATTCTTTATCTACTATCATACGAATCTTGGTTTCGATTATGTACAGACGACGAGTCCCAGCAGGTCGATATTTTTGTAATGTGAGCATATATTATGGCGATTTCAGTTTACTGAATGATCTAAGTATTGTAGAAGTTATTGAAAGCATAATGGATGGCAATAAAAGACATCGTGCGAAAATTCAATTACAATTTTTTGAATGATTATTTGGGAATGATTCAGGTTATAATATACGATGAATAATTTACACTGGTCTTGAATACATTCTAATTGTAATGACTTCTGAAATAAAATTCAGGAGGCAATGAATTGAATCACAAAACATGGAAATAATAAGTGCTTGAGCAAAAACCACTACCAACGAGCAGAAGGAATAACAACAAAATACCAGGTTTGAGAAAGATCAGTAATGCGAAAGTTATCTTATTCCAAAACTCCCAAAGACGGCGATTTGACGTAAGTTGGTTGTGAACTGTATAATTTCCCTTACTCTGTTCTCGCGCGTCGTATGGGATGCTGAAGAACGCTATGTTTTATGGCAGTATGTTGTTTCAGGTTCCCTTTCAACTTAGTTTTATGAGAGCAGCCAGGATAACTGCACGCAAATTTTGGCTCCTGACCACATTCGTATTTCATATGGTTGGATAAATTGTTTTTATATTTATATCTTCTGTGGCACCTATCACAAACAAAATTGTCTCGCTGTAGTGTTGCTGGAAAATGAAAACAATTTATTAGTGGGTACAGTATGAACAGGAAAGGAAAAAAGTGGGATATGACCATGATATTCAATTGTTCACGAGCCTACTACGCTTTCTTGTATCAGAACTTACTTTCGAGAGAGCATAGACATTAGACAAGGATTGTAATGGTGATCATGAAGATTTATTGTATTGGCGTAAGAAAGTACTAAGCTTTAACGTAGCCATGTGTAAAAACAATATAAGCAAAATGCATGGAAGGTGAACCTTCTAACCAAATAAAAGTTCAAGATTCTTGTTTAATTTATTTACAAATTGAATAGCAACTCTTTGGTGATATTGGTTTCAATCAAATCTAGTGAAATAGTTTCTCACGACATTTTCTAACATGTTTGTACAGATTACTCTTGATTTTTGTTTTGAAAGGACAGCCTGCAACATCGCAGGCAAATTGTGGTAGCTTTCCACATTGGAATTTCTTATGCGCACTTAAGGTTCTTGCATGTCTATAATACCGTCCGCAAGCATCACATTGGTGTGTACCTAGAATGAAATAATATTAATATCATCTACACTAGGTATTCTTATACATATTTTTTTAAATTTTGACTACACGAGAGGAAACTCTATAATGTACGAAGAGCATTCGTGTGAGCAAGCGGTGGAATGTTGGGAGAGTTTGTCTTGAAGGTTCGAATGTTAAAGGGTGAGGGAAATACCTTACAAGGTAAAAAGTTCCATAATTTCGCTGTTTGAAAGAAAAATGAAGTCTGGTACGAAGAAGTTCCGCAGGTCTCGAGCTTGACAATAAAAGGGTAACTAGTTTGAGCTCGTATAATCCGCCTATCTGAAATCTCTCGTGGTGGAACAACAGACGAGATTCCTGATGAACACCGACCATGCAAATATCTATAGAAAAGGGAAGGATCTCCCACCTTTCTACGATGATCTAGACAGGTCAATGAGCTCGTAAGGGTGGAATTATCAATCGTACATCATTAAAAAAGTGAAGAACCGAGATACGATATTATATCCTTTTTGGATACAGAAATAGCAGGGAGTTTAAACCAAATTACAAAACGATCGGAGGCAAATCATATTTACTGCTGACTTTGTCATATTTATAGCTGTTCTTATAGGTTGAAGTGAGAATAAAGCTTTTCACCTGCCAGGTTATAGTCCCCGATCTATTCTAATGTCGCAGAATAACGATTATTGTATATGCATGAGCGATTCGATAGGGGATTCAACTCCCTAACACAAATTATTAATTCTCGAAGCTCTCGAATTTGAAGCTTCTCTCAAAATCACCTCCGGAATTTAAAGAATTATTATTATATTATTATTAAAAGTAACTCAACTGTGTGAATATTTCGATCTTTTCCTGTATAGTTATTACACAAAATTTAACAATTACCAAGCAAACAACATACAAGATAATTGCACCTTAATAAAATGTTAATACGATTAAATTTGGGAAAATTCTCCATAATCAATCAAATCGATAGACTAACTGGATAGTGATGCCCTAATTTATGTATTGAAATAAACTAATTGAATATGACGAACATTTCTTCACGAAAATGGAATGTTCAATATATTTTTGTTGCTTCAGACCTTTATTAGAATTTCGCTGATTGCATTATGTAGCAGTGATTTCCAAAAATGATGAGAAATGACGTGACCATTTAATAACAACACTGTTTACAATTATTCAAGAACCGTAAACAAGCTTTTCGAAATGTCCTCCACTTGTTTAGTTTTTCCTCATATAACCATCAAATGTTCTAAAATTTAGTTGGCACGATTTAGAAATTTTATGTGAAGAGGAACGAAGTTCCTGATGGTGTTTTTTTTTATTTCAAATGGATGGGTAATTCAAGTTATTAGGGATTAATAAATAAAGTATGGATGATCAATATTTTGAGGAGTATTTATTATTATAATCATTTATAATTCAGTCAGGTTTCCTACACTTTACATACTATACTTTGCAGTCATAGAAATCCTAGTTTCTACATAATTTTACGAAATATGCGTGGGAATATATTGACATAAGACAAATACAAGAAAACGTGTTTATTTTCATAACTAACCTGGTCGTATTAATTTTGTGAAAAATACAGTTTAAGATGCAAGGCAGTCCAGCATAAGATAAGATTCGTTAGATTCGCATACTTAGTTACATATAAATAAAATAGTATCTTATAATAAAGAACATAATACTTTCTTAAAATCCTAACATTTGTACTTTACACTACTGTAATAAGTTATGAATAGTTGAAACTCTTGAAGCAGTTTTGGTAGATTAAATATTAATGTTTGGAGAAGAGTATCTTCATATATCAGTCATATTATACACTATAGCAACGGTAGATAGAAGGTTCTTATAACGCTGATATGGAGGCAATTGACATTTTCAAGTGAAGCTTTCAAATAGTATACAATAGGCAAACGAACCAATAATTTGGAAAAGTAGGAGATGGTGCGTGGTATCTACTATTATATTTTCCCTCCCATATATTCAAATAAATCGCTAATTACTGTTTTATTATTTCATTCCACTCAATCGAATTATCATTCTAATCTTACACAGTTTATTATTATATATTTTCTTACCATAGCTGCATGCATTCTTTCTTGTTTTGGAAAGCAACAAGTTTAAGACATAATGTGATAGAATTAGCTTTTGGAGTTTTTAATTCTGAGTTTGGGGAAAAAAATTGCCTCAAGTAGATAATTATGATGCAAATTGAAGAAACTGAAATCGAACACTTTTTGATCATCGCAAATGGTCCAAAAAAAATGGTAAAAATAGCCAAAACCGTTTTTGGCGTCGGACATCGTCAGATTGAGTTAAAAAAAAGCTTTTATGCGCCGTAAAAAGACGTAAAAAATGATCTGTGGATGAACCCGATTGGTCCAGCGGTGACCCCGCAAATTGCATAAAACCATCGATTTTGCAAGAAATTTCAAAAATTCATAAGTCTTGTTCTTCCGAAGATTAAGAGCTGAAATAGGTTGTAGCTTTTGTGCCCACCAAGTACAACACAAAATGTCAGCAAGATCGGATGTATATTTTTTGCAAACCGCAGCTTAATGCAAAAAAAAGCACTTTTGTAAAATGGCCTTAAAAAAGTTGTGGTGCGGTAACGCGCTATTTTTTTTACGGTATCATCTTCTTCAATAGTTAATGAACAACTTACCAAATTTCCAACCTCTTATCTGCCGTAAAAGTTGCTAAAAGATATATTTTAAATAATGGTATTTCGTGCGCTTGGCTGTGCGGCGCGCGTGGAAGGGAGAGCTCTTTAAAAGAACAAGAGTTATGAATTTTTGAAATTTCGAGCAAAATCGATGGTTTTTTGTAATTTGCGGGGTCACCGCTGGACCAATCGGGTTCATCCGCAGCTCGTTTTTTCCGTCTTTTTTACAGAGCGTAAGCTTATTAAAAGCTTTTTTTTAACTCAATCCGACGATGTCTAACGCGAAAAACCGGTTTTGGCCATTTTTACCATTTTTTTTGGAGCATTTGCGATGATCAAAAAGTGTTCGATTTTAGTTCCTTCAATTTGTATCATAATTATCTACTTAAGGCAATTTTTTCTCCGAACTCAGAATGCTAAAATTACCGACATTTTTTGCTAATTCTATCACACTAACAGTTTAATTTCATGAATTGGCGAGGAATGCTTATGAGACAAATGTTGTTTGAAATTACTTTTCGTTTTAGAACGATAGTTACAGTTCGGGAAGGTACAAACGAATTTTGGTTCCTTTCCACATTCGTGTTTCTTATGAGCATTTAAATTGTAGACATATTTGTAGGAACGGTTGCATTTGTCACAAATGTACCGTCTTGAACCTGAAACATACAGACATGTTAATGATTTTATTGTTTATGGACAGATAAGATACAAACACTTGACTAGTCTAGAAAATTGAATATAGTTCCTGAATGGGAAACGAAATAAAAGTCCCATTGCTACGGAGAATTTCTCAACATCTCCATGCAAATCATCACATCAAACATTAACATAACGTTGAAACATGACCAGTTCATACTTACCATTCCTTCTTATGAGTAAAAAAAAAGAAAAAACTGATAGAATTCATCTCAACACAGCATTATTATTATTATCAGCTGCAACAATTATCCTCGTTCTTGGTATTATGCTCCTATTGTATGTACCTAGTCATTCCTTTTCTGACATAAGTATCTATTATAGCATTGAGGTGAACAGAGTATTTTCAAAATAACGACATCTTCCATGTGATAGGTACATAATCTTTTGAACAGTTTGAATGTAACATCTCAATGTTCCATATGAAACTGTCAACGGCTTGATGGAAGAGTCGATAATTTTTTTTCGATGGAATCAGTGAAACATTCTATAATTACCCTCAAAATAACTTAACATGAAGAAGAATCATTTAACCATGCAAAAGGATCAGATAATTGTACCTATAAGGAAAACATTGATATAGTTTGGAATTTACAAAGGATTAGATACAAGATTATACTAGTGTTAGAATAAAGTACATCCTATTCTCGCGAGAGCAACGGTGAACGCCTATACAGTGATAGACATTGGCTGTTATTCATAGTGTGACGATTGTCTGCAACAACTTCACGCTGTTGCCTAGAATCGAGTTTGTAAGGAAACTCATTTACCCTTACGTTTCCATAACCAAGCTGAAAATACCTTCAGGATTGGATAGGATAATTAAAATAGTGCAAAGGTTGTACACGAACAATTCTTATTTGAAAATTGTCAATAATCTATTTATTATCACATTTTACGTCCACCAGTCCACCACTGAAGCCGCAGTGTGGAGAATTGCGAATAATTTTTAAACTTATGCATATATTTTCTTATATAAGACACTCTATATATTATTCTGAATTCAGATTATGTTCATTTTCCCCATATTTGCAATATATTATATGAAATAATATTTCAGAAATTATGTCCAAATGTACATGAAAATAACTGCCTTGTATAGTCCAAATGGAACAACCAGACATACAGTTTTTGTAGACATATTTGTTTGGCAACTAGTTAGCAGTGGAAAAATTACAGAAAGATAAATTGTTTTACAAAGATAATGGAACATGAAACAATCATTATGGGGAACTAATTTTTTTTCCACGGCTAAAAATCTCTTTTGTTATTAAATAGGAAATATCTCAGATATTAATAGTGTTAGGTTTATTGTGGTTATTAAAAATGAAAGCACTTAAACTGTTTCACTTTCTAATATAAAACTCAGGCGGGTTCATTCAAAAAAAGTGAGAAAATCTGCTGTTCCACTTTTGGCTCGCTTCCCTATTCAGTTCACTCATTTATCAGTAATTTCAAACTAACATCAGAAGATTTAATTTTACAACAATACGATAAGTTTCTACTATATATAAATTCTCGAGAAATGGGTCACACTAATACATATGCTTATTATTTTCGTACTAACATACGTTTCGGTCTCACGACCATCATCAGAAGACGTATCAATGTCTTAGACGGGATTTTGAAAAACTAATTGTATCAATCACAAAGCGCCTTTGTAGTATTAACCTCAATTGAAAACGCTCACGTCGTCGAATCGAACAGAAACGCGTAAAATCGAAATTGTATCAAATTAATGTAATTAATACAGTGAAGTGTTTCCATTTGTTTCGGCGACGTGGGCATTTTTAATGGGAATGAATGCGATAAGGACGCTTTGTGCTTGATACGATACCCCGTTTTATTCAGTGATACGTCGTCTGATGATGGTCGTGTGACCGAAACGTACGTATATGTGTGTTTGTGTATAAATTTGTTCACCATAATTCATATACAGGGTGGTCCAGTTTATATCATCAGGATTGCACTAGTAAAGTTTTTTCGTATTACAAAAATTCTGGTTTTATTTCACATGTTTTAGGCTTTTAATTTTAATTATTAATTTCAGTTGTTAAAAAAAATATTGAATAAACATAGTAGATAAACAAATTCAAACAACAACCTACATTTTACTTCTAAATCAACCCACACTGTAAAAGATCACAAGGTAGCTGTGATTAGCCTTTGACAGTTTGCAATTTGCATTTTGGCAAATCCATGAGTGATCTGTGTTATAAGAAAATAAGTTATGGGAAACCCCCACGAAACCAGGCTACGGAATTTTCAAAAACGAGTTTAGTATTAATGTTTGGATCGGGATTTACAATGGCAATCTCTTTGGCCCTTACATACTACCGCCTTAATTCCCTAAGCTTCTTTGAGTTTTTGGAGACAGAAAGTCCCAATATGTGGGATGAAATTCTTCTTGTTATGCAAAGGCAAGCTTGGTTCTAACATGATGGTTGCTCAGCCGAAATGTTCGTCAGTGGCTTGATAGACATTTTGCTTGGCCTCGGCGATCACCAGATTCAGCTCCATTATATTGTTATCCATAAACTATTAGGTGGTGAAATCCTGATGATATAAACTGAACCACCCTATATATACCTGGGTCAAGAATCATTATTAATAAGTTCCTACCATAGTACAATGAAAATACTTATGAGTTGAGCATTATTTATTCTCCCAGCATAGAACGAACAGATTATTGAAATGACAAATGCTTGTAATGCAAATGTTGTTTGAAATTACTCTTTGTTTTAGATTTGTAGCCACAATTCGGAAAGGTGCAGTAGAACGTCGGTTCTTTCCCACATTCGTATTTTTTATGAGCGTTCAATGTGTAGGAATGCTTGTAGGATCTGTTACAAATATTACAAAAGAAGCGCTTCCGACCTGAAACATATTTAGGTATAATATACAAATATACAATATTTTATTGCAAAACACGAATAGCAAAATCTATGAGAATGAAATAATGAATTTCTACGTGAAATCACTGACAACGATTATGAATTATTTTTCTAGCATCTTTATCAGATTGGCAGTGCGGTCCAAAAATGTTATCAGAAAATATGGCAATAGATAAATCATTGAAATGTGATCGGAACTAGTCATGCCCCTAAAAATGCTATCAGCAGTAGGTTCGGAAAATTGCCATATGTCGAGCATGCGTAACATTTCTTTCATCCTGAGATAACGCCGAAACGTTGTTTTGAAGGTAGCTACAACATTACGATGATAAGAGACATCGAAACAATGTAACTATAACTGCAGCGTGAATATTAAGGTACTAGTTGATTTTACGGGCTACGCCCCGCTGACGTACAGTTGTTTTCATGTGCAACGCCTTTTTGAGGGTTTAGTCGGATAGTGCGTGGTAACCTTTATGTGAGGCGTATGGGCACCTTTAGGTTGTCACTTGGACAAACGTCAACTTGACAGTTGTTGGTTACATAGATATAATGCAAGGAACAACTGAGTAAATGGGAGTATTTCATTATTGAATTTTAACCTACTATACCTCTTTCTTTTATGGAGTAACATACATTACTATTTAAATAATCGAAGGAGATGACCCCACCCCCTTTTGGATGTGACTTATCATTTGGAAAAGTTTCCCAGTAAAAAAAGTACCTAAATAGAACCACTATGTAGAAGGGTATTCCTTCTTAGAATGTTAATTAATAAATATTGTGCCAATTTGAAATTATGTATTTTCTCAACATGCTACCTACAATTGACTTCTATTTGTACATAGCTAAAACAGCTATTCACACTATTTTCAATCCAAATTACAGTCTCTGAGGAATGAGAAGAAGCTATTTTATAAAAAAATCTATAAGCCGTTGAAGAAACCTGAGCATTTTGTCTATCTGAAGCAGAATGACATTCTCTTTTGAGCTACCTTAAGGATACACCTCCTTAGTATACCATTCGAAAAGATTTCTCAAACATATCGGTAGTAGAACCATTGTAAAAACCAATTCCCAGGCTTAAAACTGTTCGATTTACCCTTTTTGTTATAAATACAAAGATACAGAATTTATTCCTATTAGTAACTTGCAAAATGCAATTGTGTTTCGTTTGAACCTACAGGTCTCAAGCAAGTTTGTACATATCTATTTTTATTGCTAGATAGTCTCAGAGGAAGTTATGTTATAAAAAATTTACTACCCGTTGAGGAAGCATTTTTTCTCTTTTCAGCTTCGAATCTGATATATGCCAGGAATAATGAAGTGAAAGGAAGCATTTCATTATTAGGTTTTCCTCCTACCTTCATTCTTTTCATATATGCATTTGCAAAGCTCAATTTAAAGTATTGAAACTGTACCATTTATCCTTTGAATGTATTTCCATCATATCTCTTAATATTGTATAACATCCATAAAATGATGTATACTTTGTTGAAAGTATACCTTGTGGTATCAGATTAATTGTTGAACACTTTTATAATCATTTTCATGGATGTAACATTCATACAATTGGTTTTGGTGAAATTTTTCCACCAACTGACATATGTATGAATTGATACATGTAAATTGAACATTGAATGCTTTCCTTTCCAATAACATATGAAATACTCTTGTATACATCTTTTCCTTCCTTTATTTCATATAATTTAGGCCTAATTAGCATCGGATTCCTAAAAGATGCTATTATATCATAACCTTGTATCTACGTTGAAAATATGAAATGACAATTTAGATCCTGAAACATAATACACCATACACATATATGAAAATGTCTTTATTGTAACTGAAATAACATTATTTGAATACTTTGAAAGGCTTGTACTATGAATTTGAACTAATTATGAGGGAATCCAATGTTCGTGGTGCTACATAACTCTGGACGATGCTGCATGTATAGCAGAATATGACAGATATCTTGTTATTTTCCTCGTGTACTCTCCTCGTAGACGATGTACATACCTTTCTTAATCGTTTTGTCATACTTTCAATCCCTATGTACTTTAGTTTGTTGCAAGAATATATCTGTAGGCACCAACATTGATATGTACAATAAATCTATATCTAAAAGGAAATATCGTAAGTCTTATTGTTACATATTGTTCAGACATACCTCTAGAACGTTTTTTAATAGATGGGGCCTCACGGTTACATCTTATTTATGTAGTTTTGTTGAATTTTGATTAGAGACATGTTGTTTACTACTTAGAACTCCCAGACTATGAATAAGGTTAGATTTTGGTGAAATAAGACCATAGATTTGTGGCTACACTTAGAGTTTTTATAACGGTTTTCGAATTGTTTCTACTTCATTTTATTATAAATACACGTCCGAAATCGATCGCTTTCGAAAATTATCAGTAAATTCTTACATAGGTTACCTTCAAACGACGTCGAATCTTTATCAATTTATTTGACCTATTTAGAGGCTTTTTTGGGTTAAATGTTGGACTATAATAATTTTTTTGCATTATCGATGACGATCTTTCGAACGGTGAATTTTAATTAAACGTAGAGGCCTTAGTTTTCGATTTTGGAAAATTTCGGAGAAAATCTTGCAATATGGCCGACATAAATTGGTATTACATTGATTTGAATAAAAATATCCCCAACTCTTGTGTCAGATTAATTAATTTGACGTTTCTAAGAATGCCAAATTTCGCAATTTTATACGAAAGTGTAAACATTCAGATCTCGATAGCGCTTCTGGCTCCGGGATTTTCACTCGGCCTATCGAAATTAGAAGGTTCGAATTGTATAAAAACACAATTGCATGAAGGCCAAACCTCCTATGTAATAAGCTACGAACGAAATGATTTCGACATATCCCTCGAGGAGCTCGCTACGCGTCAGTTAGAGTTTATACATTTTACCTCGATCTTGTTAATTTGGGGCCGTTTCGTGGCCCGTGCGGTCGGCGCCAGCTGTAATAAAGTCTTTTCGGCTATGGGCCGCTAGCATTTATCCGCTTCTGGTATATTTTAGTAGTTAGAAAATTCCCTTTGGTGCTTCGCACGTCAGACGTGCATAGCTGAGACCTGAGAGTACCTGTTTCTATTTTAATTAAATTTTCCTATTTAAAAGACATTTTGGGGCCCGAGACTATGCTATTTAGTTGGCCCCGTTCATAATCTAACGACATGGAGCGGAAACGGCCCGCAAAAAGTCCTCGTAAAGACGTTCTATGTTCCGAAGATTTGCACTTTTCCAACTCGCGTGCTACGGCCTTCTCACGTGAACGTCATTCGATTTATCGAAAATTGACTATTCTAGAACAGTTTTTGTCCCGGTTTGGGGCTATCGCGACCTTTTAAAAGGTTCAAAGTTTACATTTCGACCATTTTCCGGGCTCGAACCCGTCGCCAATTTTAGCTTGTCGGGTTCAAAAATGTACGTCGATATGGTCGAAAATCGCATATTTTTAGTGAGTTTTCTAGGAACTTAGGTACCAACTCAATAAGGCCAGTATTATTGTTGAAAATTATCATCATATCCTCAGATACTTCGTGATATCGAGTCGATTGATGTCAAATCGAGGGAATTTAGGTGACACTTGACCCTTTTGTGTCTGTTCCTCATGTTCCGATATATAATTAAGCTCCTCTTTCAGCTTATATGGTAAGTCTTAGTTTGTGCGTAGTGGTCGAACAGTCCGATTTACTCAAAATTATCACAGAATATAAAGCTCGAAATTCTTCTAGTTTGTAAATTCAATATCTTATCTTCAGCCTTTCAGGAGCCGTCGAAATACTCGAAGCTATTTACTTTGTTTCGCGCACTGTGCGATCCGCTATCTGGGGATTGTTGAGAGAAATGATGGTGTCTATAAACTACGCGATTAGTAGAAAACTATGTTTGCCAGATGTCTAGACTTTGTCAGCTTTGTGTGCCAATGCCGCTTTCATTCTTTGATGCCGACTGATTCATACAAGTTCTAGCGACGTTCACGTGAACAAAATATTCATATAGCGGTTTGAAATGCTGTCCAGCCAGAAAAAATATGCAATTTTGTTTGAAACATTAACAAATTCATTAAAAACTTAATTAACTCTTTCGGCAGACCAACTCACCCCATATTAACCCTTCGAGCTTGCGCAGCGACCTTCTAGTACTATATTATGATGAATAAATAAATGTTATTCTGGAAAATGTATTTTATATTCATCAAGTTCCTTCTAATATTTCGTTTCCTAATTTTCGTGCAATTTGGAAAATTGTATGGCCTATATTAGCACGATGGTGACTCAAGCCTCCATGTCCGGTTTAAATACTGGTCAATAGTCCAATCTCCTACCTACTATGTTTTGGTGCTCCGGTGGATCTTGCTTCGCTGGGCTCTTGTCTTTCCGCCTATCACATCGCAAGTGAGTCATTGTTGATCCTTCAACAACTTTAATAATAGGCTTCTTTTAGGAATGTTTGATGTTACATTTTCCCTAATTATTGTATGAGTATAGGAATTCGTCGATCAAGAATAAATAAAATCTGCTGACAAAAGGTCAATATTTATTGAAACAATATATTGGTACAAGAATGTTTATTAGTAATATGTTGCTTCAAATTTCCCTTCGTTTTTGTTTTGTAAGAACAGTCAGTTATAGGACAACTGAACTGAGGTTCAATGCCGCATTCGTATTTTTGATGAGCCCTCAAATTTTTACGATATTTGTAATGGCGATCGCATTTATCGCATATATTCGATAATCCTGAAACCACAATATCAAGTCATTCAATTTCACATGATTAAAAAAATTGTTCAACATTACATAAACGCATATGGAATTATATCTCTAAAACAACATTAAATATGACAAAAAACTGGAATTATTCTATTGGAGATACATATACATTTTCCGATTCATATATTCCATAGTATTTATTGGATTTTATCGAGTCCTAAAGTACCTCCATGAATCTTCAAACATTATTTCGATTTTTACATTAATATATTTGTCTCACTCGCAATAACCTTATTCAATAATTCGTGCAATATCTAATTTGACATTTATAAAACGGCTTATAAACATGAAATGTCATCCTTAAATAGAATGATGCTGCAATAAGATAATAAATTCCTTCATTCCGTATTGAATTATTCTTGATTTTAATATGCCTTATTCACCAAATGCAAATAGTTTACTAAATAACAAACACCCACCCCCTAACCCTTAATGGGGCCCTCGCTACATTACATAATTGTAGCACTGTTATATTGGAGTATGAAATTTATAGTTATAATTTGGTTTAATACCCTATTGAAAATGTCAAAGCGTGGCGAAACAATGAATTGTCCCCAATTACACTTTGCAGTTCCTGTAGATTTAAATTTGTGCTTCAGCTTGTTTTGAATAGAACGCAAAAAAGCTGCTAAAATTGATAAATCGCCTTGAAATTGAACAAAACATTGCTTAAATTTTTCTAATAAATGAGTTTTTACTTCTAAAATGTTTGATTTATTGCTAAAATGATAGGTTGTTTGAAAAATAACAGGTGGTTTTACACTAAGATTCACTCTGGTCAAGCAATTTCCTGGAGCTTACACTTGTATAAGAGTGTCTGGAGTTTTAACTTTGCCCAATTGGTGATCTCAAATGTTATAAAAGGTCAAAAAAATATTTATTGATTCAATTTTTAACGGTATTCAAAGCCGACTAAAATTTGAATATAACGCATATCGAGTTAGAGCTACTTGATATTGGCAATTCTTATATTAATAATAGCATAATGTATTAAACAAACTATTAATTTTTGCTTTCAAGTACCTTTCTAATAAAAGTCACTGAAAAGGGAAACAAGAAATGATTTATTTTGTCAAAACTTATTTTATTTTTCAACATCAGAATTGTATTTGCAAACATACAAATCGATATAGCAATTAGAAGTCGGTGACAATTATTAACTTCTTAGAACATATAAGCTTGTTTAAAAACAACAGAAATTTTCTCCTAATATAATGTATTCAAATCCAAGAACAATATGGAAAAGTGTGCAAGTTCAACATTATAGTGGAAACATGACAAATTGATTAAAATATAGGAATCGTAAATCATAAAAACATTGTTACATACATACATAATTCATTACAATGAACAAGACAGGTTACAATAACTTAAATATAAATAGGATGGGATGCTCTTTAAATCAGTAGTTGCAATCCAATATCAGGAGTGTTAAATTTATCTTAATAGTTACTAGCAGTAATTAGAATATACAAAACTGTGTTAATCATTATAAATAGATTACAATGTAGTATTTGGAATTATATGAGATTTTTTTGTGTATTTCTTCATCAGTTGTAACAATAATTCAAGAATAATAGCGAATAAAATGAGAATTCCTATGAGTTCAGTAACATAATGATATTAACCTACTATGAAAGTTTAGTAGTAATTACTAATTACGATACATCAGGTTAATTAAATATGTTTGTAAAAATATTGTATACCATGTAGTAAATATGGTGATTAAAATATACAGGGAGTCTGAAAAATCTGTGGCAAACGTTTAATCATAGGATAAAAAAGTGCACCGCTGGAGAGTTAGAACCCTTCGACGGTGGCAGCCCCACACATTTTTTTCTCAATAAGTCAAAAACCCTAGGATAGATAAGTTGGTCCAGTGTATCTGACTGTTAAAGGCTATAAGTGAGAGGAATTAAAAAAAATCAATAAACTGCATGATGTAGCGCCCCTTTCAAGCACCAGCATTTTGAAAAAAAAAATGATATCACTTATAGTTTTACTGTTAGATTTTAAACATTACACTTTTAAAGCTATTATTTTTGAGGAAAGTTGTTTGAAATGCAGTACGCTGTGCAAAGACAATACACATTAAATACGCTTTGGGAGTATTTATCTCACTGTTAACACCAGTTTTTTAAATCACTATAAATAATTACCCTTATCCATTGGAAATACTGCTGAAGTACCGGGGAGCTTTCGGCATCATCAGAGTAAACTAAATTAGATATCAAAATGTGGATGTTTAAATACTATCCGGGGATTCAACAATTCAAACAAGGGGTTACCCTCAGCTGGAGATAAATCGGAATTTAATAAATTCTTTCGTTTACACATTTCCATCCCTCTAAGTAACCTAGAAATCTGTCCGTATCGTGTTTTAAAATTGATAAACTTTCTTGAGAAATGGTATGATCAATATTTAAAATACGTTTGGCTAACGCTGATTTTTCACAATTATTTTTCTTTATATAGGCGACACGTTTTTTACACCGAGTTAAAATGTTCCTTCCAGTATGACCCACATAGAATGTTGTAGATCCCGAATTTGTCGAAGTCGGAAACTTTATCAAATGTGTTGCCTGAACGGTTTTTCAGCTTGTTCGTACATCTCTATAAACTAGTCGTGTTGCGAATTTAGATAACAAATCATGTAATTCATTAAAATTCTGACTTGACTAATCCGGGATTTAGAAAATCGACTGTGAGCCATGTTCAAAATGTTATGTGAGTCAAACAAGAAGGAACCTTTTAACTCGGTATAAAGAACAATTTGCAAATATATAGAAAAATAATGATGAAGACTGAACGTTAGTCGAAAATATTTTAAACACAGGTCACATCATTTCTCAAAAAAGTTAATCACTCTATAAACACACTACGTATCTGAGTAATCGAGAAGGAATGACAAAGTATAAACGAAAAAGCGATTTATTATATTCCGATTTATCTCCAGCTGAGGGTAACCCCTTGTTTCCATTATTATCCCCAAATATTATTTGAACAGGCACATTCTGTTTTAAATGGTTTACTCTGATGATGGCTACTTGGTAGACGAAAGGTCCTCAGTACTTTACATGATAGAAAAAAAAAGTTTTCATTCTACGATATTTAAGACCCACAAAATGGTTTTCCTTCAATTTTTGTTATACCGGCCTCAGTTTGGACATAAAAATGTTAATAACGTGAAGAGCGTACAGAAGAACATTATAAACGACCTTGTTCCCAAAAAACACTGTCCAGAAAGTTAGAACTACAGGAATAAGATAGTCGGTACCAAATTTGAAACTTGGCCATTCTACGGTTTTTGACTTATTAAGAAAAACAGCTTGGGGGTTGCCACCTTCAAGGAACATCAACTCTCTAAGGGTGCACTTTTGAACAAATATAAAATAGGTTCAATCTACCGTACTTATCCTCACCAATTTGTTGTAACCATAGAGATCTTCGATTAGTGGCATTGAGTTCCATAAGGCCAATGATTTTGTATGCAACCGTTTAAGAAAAATTTCGGGATAAAAAATCATAATAATCGACCCCCTCCTTCCCTGACGCTGCGCTCACTCTATAGACTTCGCGTCAATGAATACTGAACAGAAATCATAGACGCAACGCGAACCTGAAAAAACGGGAGCATCGCGTTTCGAGTGGGCGTAATCCCGAGGTTTTTCTTCAACGGTTGCAAGAAAAAGGCTACTCAATACCTCTATTCTAAGATTTTGATGGTGGTAACGCGTTGTGTAAACATTTCTGAGTCACCCTGAATATAATGTCGATTTCCATACAGTTTTAGCGATATAAAGAATAGGTGTGGTATATACAAATATCGAGTATAATCTAGACATTATTGTTCAAATTTGATGAAGTTTGCATCTCTGATCAATCAGACCTGATCATAACAGCTTATGGATAATAAGAACTTATCGTCAGGCAACACAGAATTATGTATAAACTCTTGTCGTACATCGAATGTTCTTATTTTATGTTTGAATTGCCAGTGCTTCTTCAGATTAGATTTTATTTTCGATTTGTACTTGCAATTTGCAAATGTACATGCAAATTGAGGTTCTTTCCCACATTCAAATCTTATATGAGATTTCAAATTGTGATGGTATTTATAAAATCTATGACATCGATCGCATTCGTGCATATAACTTCCTGAAAAAAAAAACGTTTGTTAGATGGTTATTCCATGTTGGGTTGGGAAATGACGCAAAAACTTTTTTACACAAAATGAAGATACAAGTTCTCAACTGGATAACAGAACAGGCGTCAGAGTTTTCGGGTGGCCCAATTTGGGGAAATAAATTAAATTTTCATTAATTGTTTATTAACTTAAATATCAAAAGATAAAATCTCGAGTTAGTATAATAAAATTGCAAATGACTTATTACACCACGTTTCGCCTACTTGAACTATGAAGAATTTTCATTTTGGAGTTGTACCACTTAAACTGAAGCCCGGAGGAGAAAAATGAGATACGTTCTTTCTTCAGGATTCAATAATAAACAATATTGTTGAATTTTGTTGTAATGCAATTCACGTACGTCTTCGATAATGGCTGTATCGCAGCCGAAAACTGGTGTAGATAAGGTATAATTTCAGGGGAAACTGGGTAATGGTGTGAACTAAATTAAACAAGCTACGGTGTTAGCGAAATTATATTCATCTATCAAATTAGTATGATTAAATCAAAGAATAATTACTTTGTTTTTATACCACTTTCAATAATAACATGAAAACGGTACTATAGTTTGAGCAACTAAATTACCATAGGCTTAATGAGCTTACAATTGAGACTATGGGATCATTGGAAGTTCCGAGAAAGTACAATGTGAATCAAGAATAATTTGTACATTAGAACAATTATTGTTTAATATTCTAAGAGTGCTTTAAAAGACAAAGGAAAATATCACTTTGTGGGGAGTCTCTCACACATCTATAAATCTCTGTTGATTCCTATGTATTTAATTTGAAACCTTTGGTTTGATTATGTAAAATGCTTAGACTATCTAAATTAGGAAAGGTGTGACCTGCTTGTAAAAAATGCTTTGCAAAAGTTGAGTCTGTTTTGTGTCAAATCTGGAAGAACGAGAATGTTCTTGGTATCAAGTTCTATTTATATGAAGAGGCTAGTTGTTTTGTAATATTTACATATTCTCGGAAATACTAGGTTAATAGGTTATTTGGAAGTTTGTTGTAATTTATTGAAGTTCCTTCTTCCTTGCACACATGTATTATTGAAGTGTAAGGTACAGCGTCTGTCTACTCGTGGTACGTTGACTTGGTACAGCCCATAACATATGTTCAATTCAGGCCTATTGAATTTCAGTCACTACGAATGCAATGGAGAATTCATTGGTCAGTCGGTGAATCTATTCGTACTAAGTATATACAGAAAATACAGTAATAGAATGAAGACATAATGTTTTATTTGAGTTGCCAATAATTGAAAAAATTATTCAGATTGAGTGCTTGGAAAAATAGATTCTTTCGTTCCCAATAAAGATTCAGATGTATGTTTCAAACATTTTCCTGATAGTGACATTATTAGAGAATACAAGATAACGAACCGTGATGAATCTGTACTTGTGTGTCCTGGAAAGATTCCAAAACTTGTTCAAGATGCGTATTTTATATTTTCCCAAATCAACCTTTCCATTTGTCAAGGAAGCTTCCAATCCAATCAAACATAAACATATTGAGGAAAGACGATTAACTCTAGAACATCGTGATGATATTGATTTCCAAACCTGGCTCAAAGGAGATGCCATTTTAAACTAGTTAAATGAGTTTATTTTCAAAATTTAAGTCAAGTTTTTATTGAATTTCTGGAAACAACATTTGTTTTTTTTACATTCATTTTAATGAGAGTATGATTGATGTTTCAAATATTGTTCCTGGTTTTATTATCGACAGCAATTAAAGATTTATTTTTTATCAGAAGAAGTTATACGTGCATCTGAATTAATATAATGGCTTGTAGGAAACGACGTGGTCTCAATTTGATTCTATCATCAGCCATATGTGAATTCATTTAATGTTGAAACTATAATAACGTTTCCATGTAGTTATTAAAAGTGGTATAAAAACATAGTAATCGTTCTTTCATTTAATCATAATGATAAATTACAATAAAGTAACGGCTTCTAACATCGATTATTTATTAAATTAGTGAAAATCAAAGTTTTAAATTATTTCATTTAAGTTCAGAATGGATTTTCACCACGTTATGACTGAATCTATTCAATTTTTAAACTAAATTACATTATATTACAGTCGTACTAATCTAACTGAAATAATAAATCATATTTTTAATCTCAATTTTTTTATTAGTATATTAATGGATTAAATAAATTGTAATTAGTCTATGAGAGCATCTACCTTGAGAATATCAAGTACATTCAAAGATGTCCTGCAAATCCATTTGGTACAACATTTTTATTTTTGGAAGGAAAAGGAACATATTGTATTTTTTATCAATTTAAAACTATGAGATCTAACTATTTTCAAATGTCATAGATTCACTGTTTTTAGTCTTAAAGTTGTTTGATTTAGGATACATTGGCTATAATAATTATTAATTATGTTAAGCAAATATTTTTTATGGGCTCCCGTATAAATGTTCTCATCAGCAGTATTATATGTACTATTGCATTACGATCATATTTTTTGTAGTTAATCTTGTTCCTTTATCTAAAAATAGGATTTCTTTGATATAGATGCGTTTATATTATGTTTGTTGAATAGATGTTGCTTCAAATTAGATTTCGTTTTAGATTTGTACGTGCAACTTGCAAACGTGCAAGCGAATTGAGGTTCTTTTCCACACTCGTATTTCAGATGAGCCTTGAGATTCTGGTAGTACTTATACGATCTGAAGCATTTTTCACAAGAGAAAGTTTTCAATCCTGCAAATAACGGAAATTAGTTCATCACACTCACAATATATCTGATATATTAATAAGAAAAAACCCTTACCTGGATACAATAATATATTGCATACAGATTGAGCAACATATTGAAACTAATCCAGATAGATTGATTGTTAATCATGCCCTTGCTCTGGTGAAAATAGAATACCTACACATGCGGCTATATACTAACACTAGCATAAACTCCTTTATACTGATATATAATTTCCAATCTGTATGACACAAACGCTTTGAATTCAATCATAATCATCGATAATTTTTATTAGTTCAGATAATGAAGAAATCAGGAAGCAAGCGAACTGATTTCAAGTGGAATTGATGAAGGCTTTGAGCCGAAACGTCAACTTTGAAAAGATTTATTTGGTTGGAAAAATCGAGTAATAAATTTATTTAATTAGCGATAATTGACTTTTATTGGTAATATCGGAAACAATGAATTGTTTCAAATTTGATGAATGAAAACATATTTTATTATAAATATTTTGTTGAGTGGAATTTGAAAATAATTGTCAAGGAATAAAAGTTTACATATTTTGGTATATTACTTTGTTTTGTGAATGTGTTAAAAATACAAAAGACAGATTTTTAATATTGATTCTTAACCCAGGTATGAATTATGTATAAATTCTCGGGAAATAGGTCACACTAACACGTCTTTACGTATGTTTCGGTTTCACGACCATCATCAGAAGACTGTTCGTTTCGGCGACGTGGGCATTTTAAATTTAAATTGGTGCGATAAGGATGCTTCGTGCTGATACAATTAGTCTTAAGAAATTGATACGTCTTCTGATGATGACGTACGTAAAGACGAAAATAATAGGCACATATAGAAATGACACATTATTTTCAGTTGAGCAAGCATTTACCGCTCCGTAATTTGTCGTTCTTGCGCCGTTCGGGGCCACTGACATTTTCGCCCCCTTTAGCTCCACCACTGCACACATCAAAGACTCGTCAGGATGAATATAATACGACAGTCAGTAAAATTGAAGGAAACCTCTTTTCAGCAGGTTGTTGGCGGGCTATTTGAGTGTGTATAAGAGTATAAGTGAATAGCCCTATTCACAAAAATCACTTTTTTTCTAGTTCTAAGCATATCCCAATGAGTATTCAGTTCATAACTCATTACGAGGATGCTATGGTGGGGCCGAACAATAGTCAATGTATCAATTCCTTCAAAATGCGAATAGATTGTAGGAGTGCATATAGCCTCTTCATTATTTTCCAAAATTTCTATGGAAGGAAATCCTTTTGCGGAAAACCATGGAATAGGTAAGTAAATCTTTCGTATGGTTCTGAAATAATGTAAATAAGAAGAGGAAAATGAGATTTGCAATTATAATGAGTCTTCTGAAGAAGGACAAGATGCTTGTCGACGCAATGGATGAGGAAAACCAAAAGATATGAACGATGAAATTTTATTCTAAATCAACAATTTTTTGAATTACATCAATTCGAAATATAGATTTGTGTTTATGTGCGAAATGTTGCTTCAAAGCACCTTTCGTTTTACTTCTGTAGTCGCAATCATGAAAACTACACATAAATTGCGGTTCCTTTCCACATTCATACTTTTGATGTGCTTTCAAGTTTTTCTGATATTTATAAGACCGATTACACGCGTTGCAGAAGAATGAAGCTTCTCCAGGAACTGGTAGAATTCGTCGTCCTAAAATAAAACAAAATTATGAATTCATATATTTTAATTCAATAGGATACATTTTTGTAATTCTTATGAATATATTAATGATTTCTATTAGTAAATACTGCATGCAAGACTGTTGTTAATGTAGAAGAAAAGAAAAAATCAGTTTGGACAAACATGAGGATTTGTATAATTATCTTGTAGATCCTTGAGACATTGTCCTTTGTTAATGTAGATGGCAACTCCTTCATTAACAGCGGTTTTACGTTCAAATTTCATAAAAACCGAATTCCAATAAGGTCCTAACATAGAGTCTGTAATTACTCCTCAAGTTTTCGAGACCTGGCGGGTCGATAGCAATTCGTTGTAGCATTGTTCACATTGCTTTCGTAATGCATCTGTTCAAATACTTGAAATGTGTTTCTTTGTTCTTGGATGTATCCTCCGTAATTGAATGTCCTTCTCGGGAATATTAATTGAGTTGTTCCTATGTTATGTGGGATGAACAAAATTTTTCCCGTCACTGAATTACAATTGAATGAAACAAATTGTTGACGCTGTTATATTAGTGAAGACCTCATTTATTCAGCCCATCATACTATATGTTACCAATTCATTTCAAGAAAAATTACATTGTCATGAATCAATTATCGGAAAAGCTGTGCCAAATCCATTATAGGTTGCCGCGATTGAGCATCTTCTACAACTTTATGTTTATGCTTCAAGTGACTCTTGAGATTACTCTTATAATTGCACGAATGATTGCAGAGGTGACATCTAAATTGCGGTCCAGATATTGTACATTGATACTTGAGATGTCTCCTGTAAGTCGTCATGTAACTGTAAGATTTGGAGCATTTTTTGCATGTGTAGGATGTAGGATTTTCGCTTATTAAGGGCTCGTCCTCAGCTAAAAATACAAAATGTTATTATTCAGGCAACAAAAACAGTTACAGTTCAGCATGTAAATATGGAATATACCAATATGCATACTAAAAAATCATGAAAATACACTTTAATGCCTATTTAATAATACCTATGTTGTTTTATAACTTTATTCCATTCTTAAAAGTATTCAGTCGACAATAAGTAAACTGGAGGGAATTATAGAACTGTTGGCTGTCCGTTTCTTTACGAAATCTGGATTTATCATTCGTTTTGAAGTGTTATTCCGGTTCTAGGATTATATTGAACCGTTCAATTTTTGCGATTTTTGGCTTCTTCCAAGTTTGGAGTGATGCTAAAGTGGAGGAACTTGAACAAATCGCTCTGGGTATATCTACAAGCTTTACTTAAAATCAGATCAGGATAGCTTTTTATGACTATTCCGACATGATCATGTCGAATATCAAGAATTTTCTGTTTCTAGTTTTCCTGGTTCAATTTTCAGAGTTTGGTTGTCTCTTAAATGAGAAAACTAGGTTCTAGGAACATGTTGAACTGAGTATCGTTTAAAAAATGTTATGGAAAATTTTAGATTCATTTGGTCTTAAAAAGTTCTGACCGATATATATTTTCTGAATTGTGGAATGAGTTGGGAGGGGGGGCGACCTAGTCCTTATTGGTACCATTGTACCCCCTCCATAGATACGATCGTATCATTTAGAAGGGGTCTCCCTCATGCTGGCCATGCTCGAAAATAATTCTCCCTGCACGGTCCCTTTTTGGTGTTGGTAAGTACTGGACGGATACTCAGCACGTGCTCAACCATCTCGTCCTCTTCACAGCATGCCCTACAAAGCTACAAATCACTAGATTTTCTCAATTGACAGTATGGTGTAGTGATTCCCATAAATGGTCGAAGGTTTTTTCGACAGTCTCAAGTACCATTCGGCTGTTCTCGTCTAAAATGACTTTGTTAGCGTGTCTAGAACCTGGTGATTCCTCCGGATTTCCATTGTCGGGTTCCTCGCGAGCCAGTTCATCTGACTTCTGATTGCATAATGTAAGGTCATGTCCCTTTATTACCGAACGCAGGTCAACATTTTTCTTAGTAGAGATAGCTGTTTGGCTCAGTGTTTTGAGCCTTTGTTTGGAAGTGATCTTGTTTCTACTCATTAATAGTATTGCAGCTATGTCCGATATGAACTTGGGAG
This sequence comes from Endomychus coccineus, assembly GCA_958510875.1. Lineage (NCBI taxonomy): Eukaryota > Metazoa > Arthropoda > Insecta > Coleoptera > Endomychidae > Endomychus > Endomychus coccineus. Next base: position 289,661,009 of record OY294067.1, read on the forward strand.
TGAAGCCATGTGGTGCAGCATTTAGCCACGCAGAGGCAGCTGTTTTTTTCCCCTTCGCCTGGGCAGACAACTTTAGGTGAAACATCCTTAGGGCATTGCTTGCTAGACTATATTATTGCCCTTTCTGGGCCATAGCTAACTCTCACCTCCCCGTGTTACCTGTTTTACCAGGAACGTGGACGGGTTACCGTTCGGCTTCATTCAAATAGCCTACCGCATATGTCCACTACGTCCGTGAATCCGTTCCGAGCAGCACTCTGGGATAAGAAGGCACGGTATCGTGGTTTACTGGTAAAATGTATGTGGTGCCTGGTTCACCGGATCTTTTGCAGTGGCAACTATTAGCTTCGCCCCGAGTGGTTACTTACCGCGTAAAGGAAGTTGCTTGCTGAAGCTACTGCCTATAAGGCGCACGAATAGTTCTCTCTCTCTCTCTGTCCGTGACGATTTTGATATCTCTACCGCTAACCTTGCGGTTCTGAATTCCTTTTATCCCATTGTTAGTAGCACTCTAGTATAGTTCCCTTGGTTTGTTAAGGATAACTTTACATCTTTAGGGTAAACTCATCCGCGCCATCTCCCATATGTGTGTATATTCTCGAAAAAATTCAACAATACTTTGAACAAGTTATTCTTTTATCAACTGATAGCTACAAACTTTGTTTTTCACGATTAATTAGTTTGTGTGTCAATTTCAGTTTTACCCTCAAACTTTAGAAAGTTATAAAATAAAAGTGGTGAGGAGAAATATAGTAAATTGCTGTTATATCTGAGTTAATTCACATCACATTGTTAGAAAAATCTGATAGAACACATTAATAGAAATAGAAATAAATCTGTACAATTAGAAGAATTCATTTTTATTGCTTCAACTTATCCTAGTCGGTAAAACAACATACGTGATGCTAGATAACGCGAACCCAATAGCGATGTTGAATCTTCCATCAGATATTTGAAAAGTTCCCGTGACAAAACATATGTTGTCGAAGCGTATCCTTCCTTTTGAAAGTTCTTTGGCAGATGTGGCAAGGCAACATTGGGTCTTTGCCACATTCGTACAATTGGTGACGTCTTAATGTTTGTTTACGCGAATACGATTTCCCACACAATGGACAACAATGGCGATCTACAACAAAAAATATGTGAGTATGATGTTGAGCCCATGATAATTATTGAGTCACCTTACTGGAATTCTCATTCTCATATTAATTACATTCAAAACTATTCTTCAACACCTTCTTTTCAAACATTAGCTCAATGATCATACACTTGTCTTATAGCCTTGTGATGCTTTTTTCATTGAAGACTCCAAAATCCAAATTTTTTTTTTACCGATAAATGGTTAATAACGATTCTTGACCCAGGTATGAATTATATATAAATTTTCGGGAAATTGGTCACACTAGCAAATATTCTTATTATTTTCGTCTTATGTACGTTTCGGTCTAACGACCATTATCAGAAGACGTGTATCAATGTCTAAAACAGGATTTATTAAAGCTAATTTTATCATCACAAAGCTTTCTTATTGCACCAATTTCAATTGAAAATGCTCACGTAGCGGAAACGAACAGAAACTCTAGTAATCGAAATTGTAACACACTAATGTTTTAAGTATATGAAAATGTATCACAAATTCACTGCTTAGCAATTTCCTTATAAAATACGAAGTTATTTCAAGCAATGTTTGAGTACGACTGAAACCAAAAAATATCCACTTTCAAACCAGATGTTATAGGTTTATGAGGCGATAGAAAAAGGTTGTCAGACCTTATTAGAAATATTTCTTCTTGAGAATTTTACCTAAAATATACTTTTAACATTATAAAGACGCAGGCACTCATACAAGGTACAAAAATACTCGAGTGGATAAGGTAAAGAAACAAAACATAGGCGAGATATAATGGGTCAGCAGGCCTAAGTGTCACCGAAGGCAATAGCCAGACAAGCCTACAGAGGGGGTGAAGTTTTTAGTGAGTATGCCTGGAATGGTGACTCTCACAGTAGACCTTGAGATTCAAAGGCTCATAACCTCCCCATAAAGAATTTTCTTCACCTCCACAACAGCAAAAAATTGAATTGATGGTTATAATCATCATTGAAATGTATGGTAATGTTAAAAAACTTTATGTTTTACCATTTATGTTATTTATAGATTTTGTTTATTCTTTCTTCAATGAAAATGTCTTTGGGTAGCCATTCCTTACCAGAGGTGTATCACGTACAATTTTCAAATTTCTGGGACGGTCCTCTGAGTGAGACAATTTAACAGCGCGATCTGTAAGGCTCTTTATAACACTTTTCTATAACTTTTTGGTGCAACTGAATTGAAGTGAAGATATTCTTGAAATCAAACTTCTTTAGTAAACCACGAAGTTTCCATTCTTACATCTGAATCATGCCTAATATTCATATCTAGGAAATGTATGTTTTTGTTAACTTCTATTTCACAAATAAATTAAAGTTTACAGTGGAAATTGTTAAATTTATTAATCACGTACTGAATTTTATCATTGGGAACACATAAGGCGATCATCTACATACCGTTTAAAGAATATGGGTTGAAAATTTAATGGATTTATCACAGATTCCCCTAGGCTGAAATGGGAGATCCCATTGCTGCGCCGAATATTTGTCCAAAATGTTGCTCACCGTATTAGAAATAAGTGCATTCTAAACAAAATTTTACTTCATTTATAAATTCAGATTTGATCTCGAGGTGTGTGGTTTTCAATCTCTGCCCAACGTTTTTTGATGCTACTCAATGCCAAAACAACTGGTATATTTGTAAATTAAGAAACAACGTCCAAGGAAATTAGTTGATGGACGATGGGTACGGATTTATTTTTCATAAACTCATTAAAATGCTATGAGTCCTCCACTAGAATTCATTTTTTCCTGTTATGTTGTTGATAGATTTTGAGAAATTGTAGGTAGGTGCTCAAAATTATTTACAATGGGTATTGAAGGTATATCACATTTATGCAGTTTTGGAAACCCATAGATACAAGGTATTTGCTCATTATGGCAAATTAATTTATTTATCAAATCAATAGGGATCATCATATTTTTGAACCATTTATTTATTAATTTATTCATGTCATTTTCAGTGGCGGCTCGTGAACTTTTTGAGAGAGGAGGCTGGACATAAAACGTTTTTGTAAAAATATACTCTATTCACAGCCTTTTAACCTTTGCACAGAGACCGTACCAGCTACTTCAGTGACAAAATTAATTGTTACCCAGCAAGAAGCAACGTGGAGGTATAGAGTTTCTCTTGCCCACAAATTTTTTTTCGTCCGTTTTTTGTTTTTTATTTTTTTTGGAATTTTTCATATTTTGTTTTTTTTTATTAATTTTATCAACTTTTTTATATATTAACGAAATTCTACGGTCTTTAATTTGCGAAAAATGATCAATAATATTATCATAAAATATATCATTATGTTTTAAGTGTTTTACTAAATCTTTTTCAATAGATATTAAACTAACATTGTATAAACGATTTTGGCCCATTGTATTTCGCATGTATGTTTTAATTCGTTTGAGAGTAGAAAATGATCTCTCCATTGATGCTGACGTGACAGGAATGGTGAATGTCAAACAAAGTAGTTTATAAAACTGAGGTAAGACTTGTTGCAAATCATTATCTATCATATATTTTATCATATCGGCGTGACTGTCGTACTGGCCTAAAATATCTTTATCCCAGTATACAACGCATAATTCATTGTGCAGGGCTATTTTATCAAAAAAATTATATTTTAGAACTAAGTTATCTGAAAGTGTATTGAGAAACTCTTTCGAAAAAGATTCGAAAAATCTTCTATTCCTCAAATCGAAAAACTTCAATTCATGTAAATCGAAAAATCGAATCTCAATATTTGACCTTTAATAGTACCTATCTACAATTTCATAAAAAAGTTGTTTATAATGTAGTTTCTTGTCTACCAAATTATATGTTTTCCTCCTTTTCACGGGAGGAGCCTCATCAGTTGAATAATTTCCAAATAAAATATTAAAATTAAATTCTGTATAACAGAAACTTGAAATTTTATCAATGAGATGTTTTAAACGATCTCTTGAATAAATTATATTAGTGAATTTATGTTGTAAAATTTGAAAAATAAGATCAGTTTGTTCAAATATTAATTTAAAAGTATCAGGAAAAAACAAAAATTCTTCATTCTCTAAATAAGATTTTAAACCAAGCATTTAATGAAATCTGATCTGTTGAAAAGTCATCACTGTTTAATATAAAATCAAATGTTTCAATTAATTTGTCTTTATTTTTATGGATGGTAAACTAAACATTGCACGTGATGTAAAATTCTATCGAGTTCGAGCATTACAGGGAATTCTGTTTCCTACTATGTTATTTAAAACTTACGTTCGTTTGTTTGAAGACCGTTTGAATGTCCCGCCATTACGGATGCCGTCGTAAGTCTGATTTATTCGCAAAGTCGAATCGTTGAAACGTTTCCATTAAAAAATTGAATAAATTGACCGCTGTTCTTCCCGAACTAACATCGTAGAACCCTAAAAATCTTTCCACTAGTTGTCCATTTTTACAATTAATAATTTACCGAACAGACGAATTCTAATCTAACCTTATTTCGCGTGGTGTCACTCAACCATTATACCCGCATAAAACAAAACAAGCACTGACGCAACACGCATGTGTCGTATTCCGTACCACACCGACTGTACTCGTACTGAACTTAAAGGCATGCGGCAGGCTAGCCTCCAGAAGATGTTGCCGTTTTCGCTGTTTCACGCTATTTGGCGATTGACTGGTCGGAAAAACGGCAACTGTGTTGAACAACACATGCTCAGCGTTTGAGATATATAGAGAATCTAGCCTCTGGCCACTGTTGCCAGATTAAAAATAACTACTGAGAACGGGGAATTAACTGTAAAATTAAAAAAATTATTAGAGAAACAGGAAATAAAATGAAGAATGATCAACAAGATAAATTTGTGAGGAGGCTGAGCCTCCTTAGCCTCCTTCGAGGAGCCGCCACTGGTCATTTTGTATTGATAATGTAGGCTCAGATTTTAATTTCTTATAAGTTGTCTAATCATTTAACGAACGTAAGACGAAAATAATAAGCATATGTGTTGGTGTGGCCTATTTCCCGAGAATTTATATATAAAGCTGATATGGCTTATCCCAGAACTGGGTCATTATCAGATAGCTGAATTAGGACATATTAATAGTTTGATATTGGATTTTCTAGCATTTATCCAGGATAGTAAGCTACATTAGATAAACGAAGGAACGTATAAAATAATAATAATAATAATAATAACAATTTTCACACGTTATCAACTATAATGATGAATTAGTAATCTACAAAATCACATCAAAACACTATTTGGTTGAAGATCGATACCTTACAACATGATTATCATTGTATGGTTGTTATTATATTATGTTTCAACTTGAGGTGCGAAGCTAAAATATATTTTCGTTTGAATCTTAGACGACAATCCGGAAAATAACAGGGGAAAGCAGCCTCTTTGTCGCACTCAAATTTGATATGTCTCCATAGGGAACGTTTCACTTTGTACCATTTTCCACATTTCTGGCAATAGTATCTTTGACCCATTGCTAAAAAAAGACATACATATGTTTAATGAATATATTGTAAGCTAGATACATACACACATCAAGTGAAAATTGCAGGCAAATTACAATAAACTGCGGTCAAGAATTCTCTAACATACCTAACGAGGTCCGAAATATTTTCCGGCAGCAGTTTACCGGCGTGTCAGTTTTCGCATAAACTATTAATTTATTGACTACGAACTGGGTATATTCATACATCGTGCCTTGCGAAAAATCCGTTAGAAGTTTTCGCTTTTTTTATTGTTTGGTTTGGTAGGGATATTGTAAATTTAGTTTACAAACTCATGTGACATGGTGAGAACTTTCTGTGGACCAAATAAAGCGCAGCTTCTAGCAAATTGAAAGAGCACATAAGTTCCTATGAAGTGGATTGTTCAATTTTTTTAAGGTTCATTAGTATCAAGTTCTAAATACGGATCTGTCGACACTTAGCGCCTCATTGTGATGGTTTTATGGAGTCCATTGTTTTGTTGTGATTGTAAGAGATTAAAAACATATACCAACTTACCTCGAAAGTTATTAGGATTCTCTAGATTTATTTATTTTCCTACATTACTCTACAGGAAGAGTAAGAGTACAATAAGCATTTCTCTCAGGTCAATTGAAGGAAAACACTTGTGCTCGAAACAGTGTTTTTCAATTACTTCGAGACTAACTTCAATAACCCATAAGTTTGAATACAAATTCAATTCTATTTAATATACTACAATAACGTAATATGTTCCCAATTAGTTGGAATGAATCTCACATTCCATTTTCTAGAGTTTTCCGGAGAACTATAGTTGCTTTTGATTTTATAATCATGAAATAATACTCAGAGACCACAAAAACCTATAATTTGACACGCTGGACGAGCACTGAGACAGATACATGAAGGAAAACGACGCAATTTTCCTTCTTTTAGTGAAATTTGTACCGAGACCCATTACGGTACCTTATTACTCCAATAACACTGACGAAGATTTTTGAAAAACAAAATTAAAGTTAGTCGTGTAGTAATGGGAAATTTCCATTTTTTGAGTTTTCCGGGAAACGGATGAAATGATGTCAGCAACCACGAAAACATATAATTAGACAACGTGGACGAGGTCCGAGATAGGAATATGAAGGAAAAACTATGAAATTTTCCACCAATTTTCCTTCTCTTAGTGAAAATTGTACCGGGACACATCAGGGTATCTTATTATTTTAATACCACTCAAGTCCGAGCAAAAATTTTGTATGTTGCTAAGATTTGGTAAAATTTTCCGAGTTCTCCAGCATACGTGAAAGATTTTCCATTTTCCGACTTCAGATTCGGGTTCAGCTCTGTCACCAAATTTCAGAAGCTTCGGGTTAAAAAAGGCCGAGATATTAAATTTTTTATAAAAGACATTCCATTTGTTAATTGAAAATTGTTTATTAAATAGTAATAACCACGAGCCCCCTTTTTTGCATTTTCGTGAGGTCCGTAAAATTTTAGATGTTTTTCACACTTTTGACTGAACTATTTATATCTCTATGTAATTATTGAAGTTATGTTAGGTACAAGTGGGCAAATTTCTATGTAGGCGATCCCAAAATGGAAGACACATTCTCTTTTTTTTTGTATAATACAGTTGCGTCGAAAAATTGAAAAAGTGCAATTTCCAGTTATGGCATGAACTTGTATCTTCTAAACGGGAATCATAGTTGGCTAGGATTTAGTTGAAAAGAATTATTTTTTCTTTCAAACTATGTATCGTATATAATGAAGTACATCTTCCCTAACTAATTTCTAGTGGGGCAATATTTAATAATTCATCACTTCTCAATTTTACCATTCCAACGAGATAGTTTCATATGATCTTGAAATGGAAATGTGAAAGATATTAATCGTCTCTGCTAGTAGAAAGTCTCCACTCCATCGAAGATCATTAATGATGGGAGAATAATTGGAATAATATGAAAATAATGTTTATGATACTAATATAATTATTTATTGTAATAACTTTGGAAAGGTATTTGGTAGAATGTCAATTATCAGTTACAAACAAAGACTATGATCTACTAATAACAGTAACACTGTAATGCCGTAGTCACCAATTCATGTTTGAGTTGGGTTCCAGTTAGCCAGATCTAATCATATCGATTTCTCTTGGTAATCAACATTATGACTCCACATTATTATGAAAACATAATTTAGTTTTTTTTATTGATCTTACGAATATAGCAGCTGATAGCTTGAATAAGTATAAATAGTTATAAATATTAATTTGGTGCTTGAATTCATTCATCTGGTTCAATTAACATTGGAGCAAAGGAGGACGGATCTGATAGCAATCCAATCATGAAGATTTCAGAGAATGTCAGCATGCTTCATACTATTTGCAATAGCAGTTGATAGAACACCTAAATCTATTAGTGGTACCATAACGACTCGAATGACAGTATGTTGAGTTTTGTTGAGTCATCCATTTTCTTGGTCCAGCCTTTGTTAACATATTAATGTTGATTAAATGACAACCTATTGGATGCCTTGAAATGAGTCGTCTGTCTGGCTTCAATTGCTGATGATGAGCATAATTCGTTTCTTGGAAGATATAATTGATTCTATGGAAAAAGTTATAGTTGTGTGAGATGAACTATTTATCATTCAATGCTCCCAGGTTAGTATAATATGTTTATATCACTTTCTTCAGCATATAATACATCAACGCTGTTTTGGAAAAAATACAATGACACCAAAATATGGATTGAACAGTCGATATTAGATTTGGCTAATTGAGACCTGAAGCTCATTCATTTATATCTTGAATGCCTAACGCTTTAAATAATGACACCGTGAAAAATTTGTTATAATTTTTAATAATCTCACAACTAGTACCAGTCTGCCCTGAGAATGTCATCTGTGATGGTTGACGAAACGTCGACGTATAGTAGTACTTCAATCAAGATTATCTAAGTATTATTGTTCGCCCATGCCTCCAACTCCAATAGAATATCACTGTTTAATTCTATAGGTCAACTACCTTGTTTGGCAGCGCAGATAAATTGGAAATTGGGGTACGGTATCAATTTATGGTGTGTAAATGCTGATGGCCAATATGTACTTGTAAACTGAACTTTCTCTTCGTCCTGTAAGAACAATAAGGGCAACTGAACTTCGGATCGACACCACATTCCAAAGTACGATGTCTGGTGAGAGTGTGTCGATTTTTGTAACCTTTTCCACACAATAAACATATGTGCGGCCTCAGACCTGAAAATTGATTGATTAATGGATTTATTAATAGATCACATGCAACTTTTCACACTGAACAAATAGTAGCAAAACCTACAAATAAATTCACCGTCTACTGAATCTGCAAAAGACAACTCTGCACTTGTTGACCTCTTGTTGACACCACTCATATAACCCACCTCACTGAAACAAAGGTTAAATGCACAGACAACAGTAAATTGTTTTTTCGGAAATGTTAGTCCGAAACGCAGAGATCGTGACATTTGATTTGTACAAGTCATTTTTTTCAGTAATACATCTTTAAATTGCACTAAAACTTTTCCCTACCCTTAGAGCTGTAGGGTAGTTGATGATAAAATGTACAGAAACATGAAAATGTATAGGTTTATCTTTTGGCACAAAGACATAACTCCAAACACAAAATAATATGTGATCCTAATAAATCGTCAGCTGAAAAATAAATATACCTATATATAATTTAAGAAACAAAAAAATAATATGGTCGCATTCACAATTATCAACAACAATCATTGGTTCGTATACCACAAACCTAGGATAATGTCCATGTAATAGTAATTAGAATTACGTATCTTACACAAAAAAATATATGACAACAAGAGACATACAAATTATTCAGTCACATATGTGTTTACCTCTTGTCAACAACAACCATCGGTATGAGTATATTTATATATTTTTTATATGGAAGAACAGATACAAAAATTTAAAGTCCTTGGCGTGTCTTTGTATCACGAAAATATTGACTAAATTTGTCAAGTTCATTTAGGATGCCTACGACGATTCAAAAGATGGAAAAGCCAGATGACTTGACCTATTCTGATCTATTGTAATTTTAACATTGAATTTGCCGAAAGAGCGCTTTACACTGGCAACCGTCACGGCCAATGTGAGTGATCGCAGAATATATTGCGCATATGCCCTAAGCGTTAAGACGAAGTGAGTGGTGAGCTGAAAGAAGGAAAGACTTCGTTCGCTACGCTCATTCCGCCTTTCGCATAAACTGATAAATAGCGCGAGCTGCGCAATATATCTAGTAGCACGAGCTCGATTCCTTAGCACTGCCAAAGGTATGGATGGGCTTTTCAATAATGTAGCTCGAAAACGGCTTATGGTACAGTAAATCGGAATCTTCTGTTCGACCGCTATGTAGAAGCCAACAACGTGCCCTATGAATCAAAAGAAGGGGAGTCTTCGTTCGCTACGTTCACACCGTCTTTCAAATAAGGAGATCCAGAGCGCGCGACACTGTTTGTCTAGTTGTGCGAGATCGATTCTTTTCTGTACAATCAACCAGATAGTTAGCTCCCAGAACAGTGTGCGAAACAGTGGGAATAGCGTCGAGTATTTCGTATGATCGCTCTACTCAACAACTCGAAAACGGCTAACGGTACGACATGGAATTTTTATGCCAGTAAATTTCAAGCATCGTATTTAGTTTGTGTCAAAATTTCAAGTGGATGTGCCTTATAACCTGATTCACGAGACAACTTCGTTCAATACACTCGCTCCGTCAAAACAATGAAAAAATCATGAATTCTTGAGACATTTTAAAATTCCCAATTTGTGAATGAGTATTTCAAAATATTGCCTAATACTCATTGACTCTTTCAGATGGCATTTTGTTAAGGTATTTTAAATATATTGGGAAATCAGAGAATGCCCCGACCATAACTGGGCCAATGCCAATTAAAATTATTTGCTCAAATTGTATGGCTCATTTCTATTGGAAACGAAACTTAAAAATATATAAAATATAAGATACTTTGCATTTCTCCTGTGTTTATATAAAATAAATCAAACAGCACGCCCTTGTTTCAGTATCTTTATTATTGGATATAAGAATTATGGAGAACATACATGAATAATGAACACAACATGAATTTCAATATATGGATATTAGTTAACGCTACGCTTTTAGATTCATACTTTAGATTCATCCAACTTGATTTTATACTATATATTAAAATTTGCTATGACTAGAGCATTTAAAATCATTCATCATAAAATTAGATTCACATTGTATCTGTGTTATTTATTATCAGTTTCATTCGAAGATGAGTAACATTAAAATGTACTATTCAGAGTCGTGCATGTTTCAGAGTGTCCCCATCGAGTAAATATACTTAGATATGGTTTAAAATCAGGGTCGCATATGAGAGGGAGGTTTAGGTGGTTCAAACACCCCCATCGAATCTGAGGCATTAGAATAGATGTCATTTACAACACGGCGTCTCTTATTGATGACTTCACCCATACTTTAGAACTCTGCGTTCAGGCCTTGTACTATAGAGGGTATGCGATGAAAGACCTGAGAGAACATGGCTTTAGGAGTCATGCACCGTATAGAGAATTTAGTGCATGTATAAACAATTGTTTAGATCTGTCAAATAAAATATGAAAATGATATAAAATGTTTGTAAGTAAATGTAGTTGATAATTTAGGTATGTATATGGAACACGGGAGTAGACATAACAAATTTGAGTGGACATGTATGCCGCCATACAAAATTTATATAAAGCTACTCAAAACTATTTACAACAATCAATTGGCCAATGGGGCAAACAAAAATTCTTTTATCGAATAGAGTGCATGACTAAGCAAGAACTTTTTTAATGTGGATTTAGAAACACTCTTTTAGCTTCTTGGGTAGCTTGTTCATAAATATTTTACTATAATAGTTAGCAGAACAGAGACTCGAATTTAATCTTAAGTAGTCAATATGAATAATATGGCAACATCTAGTGTTAAAATTATGCAGATTATTATTAAAAACATGTGTATCTGACGGCATACCCATTAGTATGCAATTATAAATATTTAGTGACGGAAAAGTCATAATTTTGAAATCAATAAAACTTTTTCTAACGTCATCTCTAAAACGTTTCTTTGTTAAGATTCTCAACACTTTTTTTTTAAGGCGAAAAATCCTTCCTGAATGAGGTGAATTACAGTGGCGGCTCCTCGAAGGAGGCTAAGGAGGCTCAGCCTCCTCACCAATTTATCTTAATGATCATTCTCCATTTTATTTCCTGTTTCTCTGATAATTCTTTAAATTTTACAATTAATTCCCCGTTCTCAGTAGTTATTTTAAATCTGGCAACAGTGGCCAGAGGCTAGATTCTCTATATATCTCAAACGCTAAATACGTGTGGTCAACACAGTTGCCGTTTTCCAAGCAGTTCAATTGCCAAATAGGGTAAAAGAGCGAATATGGCAACACCCTATGTAGGCTAGCTTCTCGTACGGAATCGTCGGTCGGATGAAATACGATTACTTGCTACCGCCCTTCCGCTAGAAGAATGCGACACGTGTCGTGTTCCGTTAGTTCTTGTTTTTGTACCGCGAGGCGAAGTAAGGTTAAGTAGTTAAGTTATAATTTATCTAATCGGTGAACGTTAAAATGATGAGTGACTTAGTTGCTGGGTTCTTAGAAAATCCATTTAGTGGATTAACATATTATTAAAAATGTGTTTTGTTGAAAATAAACGGCCTTTACCGGATTTGAAAGGATTAGTGGTGACGATGACATGTTTCAAAATCGAAATACACAATAAATTATATTGCTTGCTATTTACATCTAATACAACTTCATGTTGGGGGCACTCGGGTTATGATGATTTGAAAAATTTAGCTCGTGGTATAGACATGAAAAATCGCAGGAACATAGTACATCGAGTATTAAGTTTAAATTAACGGGTAAACAGAATATTGTTAAAGGAGGAAAACATATAATTTGGTAGACAAGAAACTACATTATAAACAACTTTTTTTTATGAAATTTTAGATACTATTAAAGGTCAAATTGAGATTCGATTTTCCGATTTACATGAATTGAAGTTTTTCGACTTGACGAATAGAAGATTTTTCGAATCTTTTTCAAAAGAGTTTCCTAATACACTTTTAGATAACTTAGTTCTAAAATATAAATTTTTTGATAAAATAGCACTGCACAATGAATTATGCGTTATATACTCGGATAAAGATATTTTAGGCCAGTACGACATTCACGCCAATATGATAAAATATATGATAGACAATGATCTGCAACAAGTTTTACCTCAGTTTTATAAACTACTTTGTTTGACAGTCACCATTCCTGTCACGTCGGCATCGGTGGAGAGATCATTTTCTACTCTCAAACAAATTAAAACTTACATGCGAAATACAATGGGCCAAAAGTGTTTATACAATGTTAGTTTGATATCTATTGAAAAAGATTTAGTAAAACACTTAAAACAAAATGATACATTTTATGATAATATTATTGATCATTTTTCGCAGACTGAAGACCGTAGAATTCCGTTAATATATAAAAAAAGTTAATAAAAATAATTAAAAAAAAACAAAATATGAAAAATTTCAAAAAAAATGAAAAATATCAAAAATCCAAAGAAAAAAAAACGAACAAAAAAAGTTTTTGCCAAGAGAAACTCTACACCTCCACGTTGGTTCTTGCTTGGCAACAATTGATTTTGTCACTGAAGTAGGTGGTACGGTCGCTGTGCAAAGGTTAAATTTATTGGCTGAATAGAGTATATTTTTACAAAAACGTTTTATGTCCAGCCTCCTCTCTTAAAAAGTTCACGAGCCGCCACTGGTGAATTACCACAGCTTGTCAGGGGATATGACATATGCGACTGAATAAGGAAGAAGTACGCCATGCGCATCGCCTCCTAAGGCAAGTAGTAAACTACATTTGTTATCAAGAAAATATTTTTTGAGATTTTGTTAGCTACACTGTCAACATGACACTCCCAACTAAGAACTGGATCAAATAGGATACCCAAAAACTTTATATAGTCAGGGTTTTCAAAAATAATGTTTCTGTGTGTGAATAACATTATATCAGTTTTGTTACGGTTTACGGACAGTTCATTTGCACAAAACCAATCAAAAAGACTTTCTTGAGGATCACTCAAGCGAGCCAGCAGATCCCTTTCATTATTCTCGCTTCGAACTATACTGGTGTCATCAGCAAAGAGCTGGAGATCTGCCGCTCCCACCGCCCAAACCAGATCATTAATGAAAATAAGGAACAGTAGCGGACCAAGGACAAATCACTGTGGAACACGACTGCCAACCTCATCATGTTCCGAGGAGGGTACATGGATGACAGTGTACTATTTTCGGTTGGATAAAAAAAGATTGAATTGAATTACAGCTGTTGTCATGAAATTTGTGAAATTTCAGTTTATCAACAAGAATGGAAGGAGAAACCAGGTCAAAAGCTTTGCTTAGGTCATAAAAGAATGTGCCTACGATGAACCCTTTTTCAATACCGCTTACAATGATCTCTTTAAATTTATTTACAGCACCACTGAGGCTCCTATTTTTACGGAAGCCAAACTGATTGCAATAAAAAATGTGCGACTTTTCAAAATAGTCAGTTGTCTGATACTTCAAGCCCAATAGGGGACCAATGGGTATGTGTTTCACATTAATGGACATAGATTATTGTTATACATACTTATGACACAGATCTAAAAATAAAATGATCATAAGGGCCCATATTGGTATTATCTACTTAATTGCAGATTAATATTGTTGAAGGTTAATAAGGTATTTTGAAGCTACGTGGTACTTTCATATCTGGATTTACTATAAACTATAAATTATTGTTCAAATCGTTTAATTTAAATGGAATATGTCTCTCCAGTTTTTTTTTTAATATTGCTGTCTTGGCTAACGCTGACGCAGCATGGTTTTTATTTGAACTGAAGTCATGCTTCACAAACAATGTAGGAGGCTTTTGTTTTTCCTTGTCGGTATTTAGAGAGAATATGCGCGTATCGCATTGGGGTCGGCAGTCCCACCTCTAGTCCTAGGGTGGGCGGCCAGGGGAGCCTCCGGCGACCACCGGCGGTGACTCAATACTATATTATGTTTTACTAATTGAATATACTCCATGTTGCCCGCTTTTGTTATATCAGAAACATCATTATAATGTTTTGCGAAACATTAGTTCGTCTGTCAGACGCCATTATGTGCAGATAATTGGAAGAAGCAACATCGTCTGACATGTCCTAGTGCAGGACGATTAGGCAACAATAAGCAAAAGGCTTGTTTCGCCATAAAAAAATCAGGATTATATTAATTTTTCTTGTAGTACATGAGCCTACCGCTACCAAACAATACATAGCACAACAAAAATAAAACCACATTATTCCTCATTTGTATAGTCTAGCGAGATCATTAGTTATTAATGCCTAATATCTAATAAAATAAATGAGGGAGAAAATTCAGGTGAGAAGACACCGATTATAAATTAGTGTAGATTCTTTATATGTAGAGATAAATTGAATTTCCTCTTCGTAACATGATTACAATGTGGACAATGATACGACGGATTCTTGCCACATTCCAAACGTAAATGTCTACTCAATGTATTCTTCATTTTGTAGGTTTTTCCACATCGCGTACACATGTACGGCTTCATTATATCTAAAACAAATTAGATTAGTTGATATGAATATTATGAATAGAAAGTACCTCTCTCATATGGGATTAATTCAGTAGACACATTCCACTTGGGATTGAATTAAAATCTTATTTCGAAGTAGAAAACGAAGGATTTATAGAAATTAGGTATTTTACATCTTGAAGAATCAAGATTATAAACAACTGAAGCAATGGTAAGTTGCCAGTTGCCAAGTTGGGGTCCCGTCGAATTGTTGTTTCTGATTGAATACAATCAGCAATTACGTGATGAAAATCCAATTAAAAGTTCGATTTTCACTAGTTAATTAAATAATTGTGACCATACTTCTGGAAATAAATACAAACTTGCTACAAAAGAGCTACCTAATATAATAATAACTTTAATGATAATCGTGGGATAGATGGTTATTGAAATTTTACCTAATTGGAATCATTGGGGGATTAAACGATAAGCTGGTAGAAGACAGGAAATATTATTACACAAATTTAACAAGAGAGAATTATCAAGTATTTGTTGATCGTTCAATCAGAACGTCTTATATTTTTTAATTTCTAGGGATTTCAGCCAATTTAATTCATTACTTCTATTCTGAATGTGTGAAATTATCATTAAAGTTATGGTTTTCTATAAATAAATGTTCCGCAAAGGTTGAATGCGATTTTTTATTATTGAAACTACGTCTATGTCCTTTGATCCCTTTTTTGAAATTTCTTTCTGTCTGACTAATGTATAACATAGGGCAAGACCCACATGCCAGCTTGCCTTCACCGATGAAGACAGATGTGGCCTTTACAAGCTGAGATGTGGGTCTTGCCTTATGATATACATTTTAAGCAGAGTAGTTAAAAAGATATATTTTCGTTTACTAATGTTTACTATTTCATTGTTGATTACAACAGCTAATTATAGATAAGCCCTTGTGAATTATTTAATTATTTATTATTTCAATTACTACGTACTAGCAACATTGGAAGTTTAAGGCCAATTATCTAGATACGGTGAGAAAAAGCGATTTTTTCGTGTAAAAAAAATTGGGAATTCGGAATTTGTGACCAAAGATGAGAATATCTTGAGGTATAAAAAAATTCTATCGTTTTTAACAGATTCCAACTACTATGATTAGCGTGTTCGCACGGTCGATTTTGTTTGTCTGAAAGTAACACGTTGACCTACATATATTTTATCAGAATGCAAGCACATACAAACACACTCACAACTGCAGCTGACCTTGACATAACTGAACTATGATGCATTCTGATTAGCTTCTACTTCCTCTCATTAGACGATAGTTTCCGATTTCAATTTGCATTGTACCAGGGTTAATCAGAAACATAACTAGATCTAATAGTCTAGGAGATATTTTGGGCCTGAGATATAACATGTTGCCATATGTGTTATGTTTTAGCAATTATTAATCTGAGTATTTTATCCTATGTGAGAAAATATTCAAGTTTAGAACACACTCTGGTGTTTGGTAAGGGTCCCTTGGCGATCAATATTCAATAAATGCCAACATTTTTTCTCCATGCAATTGGCAGCAGGGGCAGCTTCAGTTATGACCTAAATTGGAACGTGGTATAACACTTTCTGGTCAAAATTATTGAAAATGGACGAGTAGAAAATGTTGGCGTATAGTTTTCCAGTAATGAGCATTGATAACAGAAATTTTCCGCCTGGTCAGAAAGTGTTATACCAGAACCAATTTTGGTCATAACTTAAGCTGCCAGTGTTATATTGATCGCCAAGGAACCCTCTTCGACTAGCACCAAACACCAAAGTGTTATAACACGTTCCAAAATTGAATATTTTCTGGGGCGGCTAACTCCAAATGGGGCGAGATGTGAGGTCCAACTCACATAGGATAAAATATTCAGATTAATAATTGCTAAGACATAACACATATGCCAACATGTTATATCTCAGGCCCAAAATATGTATCTATCTTCTAGACTATAACTTTATAACATATTTGAATTCGAACAGTTGTAAACTTACCATTGTACTCTGCATTTCAACCAATCTTTTACTTACTTAATAAATTAATATTAATCTTCATAGTACAGTGTACAGTCAATATCATTCACGCTGTACACCTATAAAGACAATATTTAGTACTCTAAATTGCCTATCTACCGTACCAAAAATTAAATCATTTCAGCATTTTATTTAGAAATAGAAGTAAAAAGTATTTGGAATTAACAATTTTTACTGATGAAAATTGAGGACGTAGGCCAGCTGGACAAACGATTGACTTTGGAAGAAGGCATTTCAGGAATATACCTGTTATTCATGGGTCAACTGGGCAAATTTGATGCACAACCTCGCGATACGGGATGGTTAGTTACTTTTAATTACTATTCGTTTGTAAAGTGATAAAGTATAAGATTTTAAAAATTGAATAGAATCAGCCATTACGTGAACCCTCTATGAACTATAACCAAACCAATTCCTCGATCCAAATAACCACAAACCCGAAAATTTTGTTTCGATATTCATTTTTGAAGAAATGATTGGAAAAAAACAAACTATCAAATTTTGAACTAAGGTAGGTTTGGTTAAATCACGATATTTTTACCTTAGGAATCTACTGATGAATTTTTACCTCGGGACCAGCTTGTATATGGAGTGGCACATTGTTTGGGGCCCCCCGTAGGTTGTTAATCCGACCCTGACCACGGGACGCAACTCGATATGTAAATATTACATTTTTCAGGTACGCAACTTTGATGCAGCCGGCAAGTTATCGCTATTCTGACATCACATTGCCCAAATATTGAATCTCCAGGTACAATTTTAAGATAAATTGATTCACAATGTATCTATATAGTCAGTCAAATATTATCAGAAGAAGTTATCCTTGATCTTTATGGAACTGCAATACAAAAACACTAGAGAGCAAGACATCCTGGTGTACTATTTTTTTAATGAATCCAGACATAACAAGAAACTTCTTCACCATAAATGAAATATATGAGTTACACATGGTAGGTAAACGACAAAAACTATCAAATCTCCTGAATATATAATCAGCAGTAACTAAGATATAAACTTCGGAATGATGGGATGATGAGTTAACCAACAAATTGGTTCGTGGACAATTTCATTTTTTTAGTTACTTCTCTCTGGTATCGTTGTTTCCCAAAACGGAACCATTCACTAACTATTTCTTCATATTCCTTATCGTGCATATTATACGTTGAATTTATGGCATCTATAAAAATACTGTCATCATAAATTTTAATTTTTTCCTCGTTCGTACCCTTTGCTATAGACAACACGAGTAGATTGCAAACTTTGAAGTTGTTTCTCAGTCCCAGCCAAGAGCATCTCATAGCCAATTCGTAAGCGAATATTCTCCTCAATGATCTGATAGTGAGTTCTTTGGCACAATTACCACCTACTTTCTGAACGAAGTTGAACTAAAAAACAAAGTTGACATTTAGTATTTATTTTTTCGGCTTTGAGGCCGAGTACTGTATAAACATGTAATGCAACCGATACCGTATCAGGATCACCAATAGATGCGTCGTGACGAACATAAGCGTGTAACATCCAGATTCGCATGGATCTACTCTACAGTGTTCGTGGCATAGAGATCTTAGAATAGAGGTATTGAGTGGCCTTTTTGTTGCAACCGTTCAAGAAAAAAAAGACTACGCTCCGCCCACTCGAAGCGCAATGCTCCATTTTTCAGGTTCGCGTTGCGTCGATGATATTTGCTCAGTATTAATTTACGCGCATTCTATAGAGTGTGCGTAGCGTCCGAGAAAGAGGGGGTCGATTATTATGATTATTTATCCCGAGATTTTTCTTAAACGGTTGCATAAAAAATACATTGGCCTTATGGAGCTCAATACCTCTATTCTAAGATCTCTATGGTTCGTGGTGAGCTGGCCAAGTCAAAATGCCGACTTCACAGATGCACCGTGTTATGATAGCAACTACTGCTTAGTGCTTAGATGCTCATACTTACAATCGTCGATGACTACAAAACCCAGCGTTGCATTTGAAAACATAACCTATATAAACGAAGACATGGCACGGCTCTTCCCCGAGATTTAAAATTCCAGTTAATAATTAGAGACTACAAAAGTTTTACACGAATGAATCCAATGGACTTTGGATATTTAATCAATCTGATCGGCCCAGTATTCAAAGATGAGATACTGCAAGCCATTTTGGTGAAAGACAGACTAGCTGGCAAATCGTGTGCTGCAGCTGTTTCACGCCAGACATCATCCTTGAGGTGCGTTGATGTAGTATCGGTTGCATTAAGGTGGTGCAAATGGTTCGCGAGCAGCTTGTGAGCAGTTTGTCGAAATTATTCATTACAATGAACTTCCAACGATCCATGGGAAAACAGCGAACCCCGAATTATCGGCAGTCATTGTTCAGTCGCCGGTGCGATTTTAAAGGCATTCTGCCATGTCTTCATATGAAGAATATTGTGCCATATTGGTGCTGCTCTATTATAGGCTAGTTTGGGCAAAAAGAAGAGGGAACAACAGCGTTCCACACCAGTCTGTATCAACAACGCACATTCCAGGACATCTAGTTCATTGTGTTTACCAATTACACCACTTTGGTTCCGTCAGAGTCTTATATTTTTGTAAATATAAACCTCTGAAAGGATAGTAGATCATTGATGAACACAATGCGATTCGATGCTCAGCTATACATCAACCGTTCACGCAGATTCATCTCAAGTTCAATCGTTTCGAATTGAGGAGTGTAGGTATGAGTATTGTTATGGTTGTCAATTACTCTGACAGTACCGATTCAATGACATCATCCTGGTTCTTATATATTTCAATAGAACTTACTGGGTAAGTATAAACACGCTGAACTAGACATCCAGGAATGTGCGTTCTTTATACAGGCTGGTGTGCAACGCCGTTGTTCTTATTTTTGCGCAAACTAGCCATTAATAGAGCCGCACCAATATGGCACAATATTCTTCATACGAAAACATGGTGACAGAATGACGTTAAAATCGCACCGGCGGCTGAGCAATGACTGCCGATAATTCGAGGTTTGTTGTTTTTCCATGGATCGCTGGAAGTTCGTTGTAATGAATAATTTAAACAAACTGCTCACAAGCGGTTCACGAACCGTTCGGCCCGCATATGTATACCCACTTTACAGCTCGCTTATAAATAACCGGATTAACATTTGAATTGAATTGAAGAAATCAACGACACTTCAATTATCTACTGAACATCAAGTTCCACCATTAAGATATTAGTTGCAGTTGAGCACATCATGATGGGAGAGATCATCAATCAAATAATGTGATACTTTTTGCTTGATCTGAACCAATATTTTCGAGCCGGTACTACAATCGATGCTAGTAATCAATTCGAAGAAACTACTCACCAACTGTTTTTGTAACGGTACTCTGTTCTTCAGGAGTTCCTCAAACTTCTCAAGTTTATCCAAACTCTTTAGAGGGATGTGTTCCAAAATCTCCTTAAAATCTGTAGTCGAATCAGAAGGTTTAGTCATATCTCGACAAATCCTTTCATGCATGTTATCGATGGGATGTTTCATATCCAGCATCATTCTAAATAGTTTATTGAATTTAGCTAGAAACAAAATATGGAGACATAATTCATAAAAATAGAATGTCTAACATGTGTTGACTTTGGAATATCGATGGTTTTGGACGCAAGGTGAAATAATAGTCTATAAAATATGTAATTCAGTTGTCCGTTACCTTATGCTATTCGATTATAACAATTAAACAAAGGTTAACCTTGTTAAGACGGAGTGACGTTAGCGAACGAAGTCGTCTCTTGAATCGGTTTACATGGCGCAATGTATGTCGTCGTATAGCGGCTAAATGATAAACGCAGTCCATTTTAAATTTTGACACAAACAAGATATGATGCTTGAAATTTACTGGCCTAAAAATGCAACGTCGTACCTTAAGTCGTTTCGAGTTATTGAGCAAAGCGGTCCATCGAAAAAATCAACGCTATTCGCTTTGTTTCGCACACTGTTCGGTACTTTAACTGTTTAGCCGATTGTAGATAAAAGAATCGAGCTCACGCAACTAGACAGACTGCAGCTCGCGCTGGTAATGCGGAAGACTGAGTTAGCATAATGGACGAGGTCTTTTCTCCTTTCGACTCCCTCACTCACTTCGCCTTAGCCTTATGCGCAGCGTACTGAATGACTTCCTAATTAACTATCACTGATTTTATTCAATAAATGTTAGTTGCAATTTCAAAGTCAATAATTTCATTTCCGAAACATACAATGAATCAATAATCGTATGTAAATGAGTGGAAACTAATATTTTGCCCTTGATCTTTCTCCTCAGATGCAAGAATGCCCAAGAATTTGGCGTAGTATTGCTAAAGATAAATTGAATGCAAATAATGATTTTTTTCGTGTTACTATCACTTTATTGGAATGATGATAATTGCGACTGAACCTATTTCATAAGATTTATGCCTGATATATTTTGGAAAAGGTGTAGATTCGAGAGCTGCTATCAAAGATATCAGAAGCCGCGAGGACGGATTAGATATTATCCGATATTAGTTAATTTAAATTTCTTCCAGCAAGTAAGATGCTTGAACAATTGGTGAGGATTTATTCTGGAAAATACTATTTGTCGTTTAAATTTTTTTTCGAATGATTGTTCGTTTTGGATATTCACCAAATATAATAAGTCTTCCTTCATGGGTGTTATATTGCCGATAACATTTGGAAGTCTTCAGAAGCTGAGGAGGTTGAAGATAGATTGAGGTTCATTAAAATGTTCATTAATTTTGATAGTAAAATATCTTTTGGTTCGTTTTCTCACCTACAAACATCAGACAAAACCATCAACACTCCAAGTCAAGAATCAATGATAGAAATAATGAGGTGAACATACCATCTATGTAATCCTTATCAACAAATCCTTTAAATTTTATTACATTAATCTCTTGCTCTACAGCGGTAACAGAATCTTCTTTAATTAATTTTAACAAGGGGTCGACGATGTTCGCTAAAACATATTTATTCAGCTTGAAATATACAATAATAATTCTCAGAAATGTATTATGTAGGATAATTTGAATTGCAACAAAATGAAACGATTTTTAATTTTCATAATTTTATTTCTAACAATTTTAAATTATTAGGACGGTAGTATACATATAAGCGAAATGAAGTAAGAAGGTTTCAAATAACTATATTCTCCATTCGTCCTACAAAAATTGTTTCAGAGGAAGTGAACCAATTAAATAGAATTAATTATGGAACAATGGTGAACAAAAACTGAAATATACATTATCTCCAAGAGAGCGATATCTATCACGGGGCTATCGGAAACGATAATGGATAATCAAAGGGTAGTTAGTATAACATTTCCACATAATTTCTTATTTTCAAGTAATTTTGTGAAAACCGAATTCCTTGATTTCATATTCTATTTTGTTCTGGTGTTACTGTCAGAGATGTAACAAAATAAATAAGACTTCTTCGAAGCTACTTTTTATATGATTTCTTTTGGGAATGTCAGTTTTGATATATGATGTTTAGTTTTCTTCAACTTCCAATTTTAAATGAAAAATTTTCAATGTGTATTGTTGTTTCAAATGTGATACGAATACGTTTCAGATCAGTTTCAGCACTCATCATTAGCGAGAAATTCGTGAAATTGGGCATGCCTAAGGGGAATCGTAGGTATATTTGTTGAAACAAGAACATAAAATTAACGAAATATAAATATATTGGACAGTAGGCTGTTGTCTTCCACATGAATTCCAGGCCAGAGTAGCACGAGGACATTTCGTCAGACATTACAGGAGCTTCTTTAGGGCTGGCTTGAGGCTTGGACTGAAACAGATTATTCTGGTTTCTGTAGCGGTATTTATTGTCTGTAAATTTCAAGCTACGTAGTTCACTGCTTTTGTTCCGGTGGTTGCTGCTCTGCGAAGTGTAATTTTCAAGGAGAGGTTTCTCAATGTCTCGAAGGTAATATCCTGAATAATCTAAGCCAATACGAAGGATATTACCTTCTCAACACATGGAAGCTCATCCTTAAAAATTCCTTTTCGCACACAGTCACACAACGGTAAGGTCAAGTACCAGAGCAGGGTCCACCACCGTAACAAAGAGGTAGTGAACCACATAGCCTGAAATTTTCACACAATAAATATCATTATAGAAGCCACAATAATCCGTTTCAGTACAAGCCTCAAGTCTGCCCTGAAGATGTCACCTGTAATGGTTGTCAAAATCAAGTCGTGCTACTGTAACGCTCTGAATTTATTTAGATTCAAGAATTTTCAAGAATAGTAATCTAATATTCAATATAAATTATCGTTCGTTAATTGTTTATTTTTGTTTCAACGATCATTGACAAAATGTTAACTCCAACTTTTGATTCTCCCTGAGTATCAAGCTGTCCGATTTTACTAATTTCTCGCTAATGCAGGGTCGTATATAATTTTTTATCTCCAAAATCTTGATGAAAGCTGAAACGTGATCAAAACGTTCACAGATGATACATCAATGAGTGCAGAATGAAGAATACCTCGAAAATTTGTATTATAGAAAGCAGAGCCGCATTTAAGAATAAAAAGTTGATGATGGTTAAACGAAAACGGATATCAAAAATGATATTACCAAACGAAAGTTCATAAGAAGTTGCTTCGAAAAAGTGTTTTTCATCCATGACGGTAACACTAAGAGAAATAAAATGGGAAATCATGAAATTTGCTTTTTCGAAAATTACTAGGAAACTGTTTCTATCACCGTTTCCGACATCCTTATCAAGATATCTGTATACTTCTAGCGAGTAGTTTTTCAGATTTGGTTAGCAAACTGTTTACTGACATTGATGTTACATTGTAAAATGTTGAAAAAGGTCAGGCATTTAAGAAATATCCAACGTTAGCCGATTTCCAAAACCACGCCACTTCTTTATTCGGGCCTATAGGTCGTCTGATATTTGACATTCAATTTTAGGTCCTACAGTGTAACGTAAAAACCCAACATTTAAGGTCTATAATTTTTAATCTATCCAGTTCCACGTTAGTTTCTGATCGTTACTCAGAACTAAGGTTCATCAGCCTTCAGTTTCGGGTTCGATGTTTGACTGAAGGAAGTAGTTAATCAGTAACAAAGTAAGAAATAAAATAGCTTCAATTGAATAAGTCTGACATCTCCGATTAATAATCGTTACAATCAAAAACCGGTTTAGTCTTTCGAAATGCCCGACCTTATCAGGTTTATTATAGTTATGATGAGGTCCCGCTAGTTTAGATCTATTAGAAACATTACAAACTAAAAAATTTAGACAGCTGTTTCGCTCATCAGTAGAACAAGAAAGTTTGTAACGTTACTGAACCATGACAAACTTTCCCGTTCTACTGATGAGCTATATGAGAAGAGCGAAACAGCTGTCTAGAACTATTAGTTTGTAATATTACTAGATTAGAGAGATCACATCATTGTTAACTGGCAAAACCCAACTAGAAACAAATGGATGTATATACAGGGTCCGGCAACAGGTATTGACGAGTTTGTCGGTGCTGCGGAGAAAAAAGTATGAGGAAGGGCGTAACACGTTCAATGTTTATTACAGTTTTAGTCGCCATGAATTTCTGTCGTGACCAGCAACGCGTTTTACGTTTTATGACGATTTTTTTCCGGGGCGATATTCTTCGGCCAGTAAGATCCCCGGACAACACGAGCAGCGATCTCTTCTTAAGGGGCTATCTCTAATCTAGGGTGTTTATCGATCTCGATTGGCAGAGTATAATAACAAAACTGAGGAAATAAGAGCGATTCACCAAGAGATATTGCAGGGCGTCGTGCAAGCCTTCAACGTCGCCTCGCCAAATGCGAAAATCACAATGGCGGGTCGGCGCTTTCTCTAAACATTTGTATTCAATTGAAATTGCAATGTTTCATGAATGGACAGATGCCTATATTACCACTGTATTTCAATTATTACGCTTACAAAAACATTCTAAAAATCGTCAGTACTTATTGCCAGACCCTGTATATTCATTTGTATCTCGAATTTTACATTTATTGTAGTTACCTACTACTGACATAATTTGTCCAAAATATTGTATCACAAATTTTTTCCGACTTATTAGAAGGAATTGTGAAAAGGCAAATTAAAAGGTTAAATCCATTTGCTAATGCTGATCTATTTGATTCCATATTTCATCGAATGATGCAGGTGAATGATGTCTCGTTCTAATGTGAATTTTCAAACTGAATTTTCTTTTAGTTATGTGATCGCAATAAGGGCATTTATAGGACGCTTTCTTGCCACATTCGAAATTTCTATGGCGCGTGAGGTTCGTCTTTTGTCGGTATACTTTACCACACTGCACACAAGGAAAAGCCACCATATCTGAAAGCAATGCACTTTAGAAAACATGATGAGATTATTGCAATATCGCATATGAAGGACCGACCTACCCTTGGAATATTATACATGGAAGACGAAGTTCTTTGGAAGCACATATTACAGACGTTTAGTTTAAGAAAAGTATCAGTCTCTGAATCGATCATTGATGTTACCTGGGAAATAGAATATTATAATGTTTTTAAAATATCGGGTGAACTAGAGATTGAATGTTGGGACAGGAGGAGGGATTGGAAATTCGTCTTGGAAGGTTGAAGGTTATAGAAACTAGAACAGACCTCACTAGGCTAATTTCACCGTTCAATGGAAATTTGGTTAGATTAACAGACGACAGTTCCATTGAGTACCGAACATGGAATTATTTACAGGAAAAGGAGAGATTGCCCACCTTTTACAAAGTATGTCACCAACCAGAGAAATGACTCTCATCTGAATATAATCTAAGAGCTTCAGCTTATCTTTCGGCACTGAACTCCAAAGTGTGAACAGTAGTTCAGAACCGGTTGCACCCGACTTCATCATATTACGGATTGTGTTGAGGTTGAGGGACACAACACAACAGAAGGCAAATGAGCTAGCTCACTAGGGTTACAACAAGGGACCCCTCGAAGAAGGAACTACAATTGCACCGTTACCTGAAAGCTTTGATGCCATTCTCAAAGACAAGACGCTCAAAGCCATCAAGCAAGGATGGGATGAAACTTCAAGCACCTTGCCCAAAAACAGCCCAATATAACTTGAGACTGTCTCGGATGAAGCTGCATCTATTTACAGGAATCAGTAATACAGGACACTGTCAACTGAGAAAGGACATGTACACTATGAGGCTCGTGAATGATTCACTGTGCTGAGTATCCGAAGAATAAGAAACAGCAGAGCACGTGCTCAGCACCTTTCCAGTCTTGACCATGTTTGGGAAACTCTGGGTGCTTATGTTCGTCCAACACATCACACGGTAGAATGGTCCTCCCTCCTAGCTCAATCCAGAATCCAGAAAGCTCTACTAGATTATCAGATTCTCATTTCATAATTTTTACTAGATCTTCATTTATTGAATTGACCTGTTTCTACTTTGCAACTTTGGCTACCTTGGATGATATATGATCTCTAGAGGAGAAAGCGGTATGAAGTGTACCGTCGTCACCCGGAAAGCTAGATGGGACAGGAGGTTACTTCCAACTGGTTGCTGATATGGAGCATAAGCAAAATAAGTGCCAAGACATCTAATCTATTGGTCAATTATTGTCACTGGTCAAAAGTGATGGAATTATAGGACACATAAAGATCAATGGCTTGATTATCTCTGAATCACAGACGTAACGTGTTCTGGTTCTACTGGGGCAATGGTGGCTACACTTGATTGGTACTGGTCAGTGCTGCCAGATTTTTGATGTGAAAAATAGTAACCGATCTTCCCAAAATTCTTATACATTCATAATATCTCCAACCAAGAAATCCTTATCAGTTATTGCTTTTAAAAAAGGAAAGATGTTTGAACCGGTGAAACTCAGGCAGTCAATAATGTCGCCAATCTGAAGTTGGGTTCATCTGTCACATGGAAATACAAGATATCAATCTGAAAAATGAGCTGAAGAAGTACATATTCTGATCGACAGTCCAACGGAAAGCTAATGCTATGAATTTTCTCATATAAATCAGTACGTATGTTGCTCAGAAAAACAATATAGTCACATCAATCAGTGTCGAGTCTTGCACGTGGAGGTATATGTACTGTCTTCGGAGGACTTCTAGAAGAAGGAAATTAGAGAAAAGAGTGTACATAATGCATTTTTTTCATTGGGTTTTAGAAAAAATTGTGTCCAAGTGGTGACCATTTTTTTCTATGCACATTTTAAGGTGCATTATTCGATATCTTCTGGCGTCAAGGCACTTGTTGCTACCAAGCGATTTTCATTTTAAGACAGAACCTGTGGCTCTGAATTTCGTAACCCACAGCAATATCGTTTTACGATCTGGAACATGAGCATGTATGCCAAAGCACAATATCGTTTGATGAATGTTTCGACGACAAACTTCTCGCGCCAAATACCACATACACTCATGAAGATCTTATGAGATACAGCCCCCGACCCCTGGTTGACCCTAATACTTACCCACTGACATCGGCTCATTAATATCGCGTGATCTCTACTATATCGACATCGGAGCCCTTAAATTTCTGCGTAACGGGGTACAGTAGTGGGGATCATGCGATCGCTTTTCAAAGGTCTCAGTAACTTAGTGGTAGAGACAGCGACTTAGCAATTAACGTGGAGTAAGTTCGAGTCGTATCGACTGCTGTTCATTTTTCAATTTTGTTTCAATATCCATCTTTTTAGGTTTGATAATTATTATGTCTAAGCAGCAATTCTAGGTGAGTAGGTTATTTGAACGGACTATAACTATAATTTCGCCTTAAGTCATTGAATTATCAAAGTAATTTGAATCACATTAAGGACAATGTATCATAAAATTATCTCCAAGCGGTAATTCTAGGTAAACAGTTTATTTGTAAGTTTATTTTTGGCAGCAATAACACAAATTCCTTGCCCTTAACGCTAATCACTTTGGTAATTCCATTTAAACAGTTAAGGGGATAATATGTTATAGTCCATTCAACTAGCCTACTCAACTAGAATTGCTGCTGGGACATAATTCAGAACATAAACAAATAAATATTGAAACAAAATTGAAAAATAAAAAGTTCAGCAGTCAATATGACTAGAACTTACGCCACACTTCACACAGTCGCTGACTCCATTACTGAGTTACTGGTGCCTTTGAGAAGAATATAGTGAACTAGATCAGGCGCTTGTTCTTACGTATTTAACGTAGAATTGTGGAAGGATAAACGGCAACAGTGTATACGAAATGATGAGACCTCACGCCTCTAGCTGGACGCTTGTGTACTAAATCTATAAGATATCTATGTTTATAGAAAGCAAGAGCTTTCGCTCTTTGTGGTTTCGCGCACAGTGGCGGAGCACAATGTGAAAGGTTTTTTTTCTATCTAACCCTACAACATTCTTGGATAATGTATGTTAGGAGATTATGAAAACGGGTTGTATTAAAAACATAAATTATAGCAGTCTTAAATTTATTTGAATTAAGAAACACTAGCTGAAAGAATAACTAGAAATGCACAAATATGATTTTTTCTTCAGCATAATTCTTCTTGAACACGTCAACATCATCACAGAAGACTAACTACAGTGAATCTTAGTTTTTACTAGAAATAATAATTTCGAGATTCTACCATTGCCACAATCTCAGGTCAGAAGATGAGTTTACATAGTGTGATTACCAGAACAACATTTCGCAGGAAAGTGTTTTCTCAGGTGAACCTTCAATGATGAATTATGTTTTGTTTTATATGTACAAAAATTGCAGCTGAATTTTGGTTGCTGTCCGCACTCATACTTGATATGCCGTTGCAATGAAATTTTGTATTTATATGCTTTAGAGCATTTGGCGCAGATAAATCCACGATAACCTAAAAAAAATTAATGGTATTTAGTACAGACAAAAATATAAACATATGAATGGGAATAACACAATGCTACCAATATATAGGGAACAGTAATATGAAGTATGGGATTATTCGCTAGAA
This sequence comes from Endomychus coccineus, assembly GCA_958510875.1. NCBI lineage: Eukaryota > Metazoa > Arthropoda > Insecta > Coleoptera > Endomychidae > Endomychus > Endomychus coccineus. The sequence continues at coordinate 289,690,298 of OY294067.1, forward strand.
CTCTTTATTCGAAAAAATAAACGCTGATAATAAAATAAAATATCAGTGTTAGTTTCAGGTTTGCTTATTTTATATTTTTAGGGTGATTTTTTCTGGTCATTATTCAGAAAATGCTGTTGTCTTATTCATTATTATATTATAATGCTTATGTATAGAAATAAATACAAATTTCATACAGGTTTAAAATACGAATTGAATCTACGTCAGTGAAAAGTGGAGTTGTGACGTCAGACTATCTGAGTCTATTACAGTATCCATGGAAAACTGCAGTTTTTCACATAGTTTTGAAGCAATAAATTCGTGATATGATATAGCAAAAAAAGACAGAATTGTTCATTTTTCACGATTCGAAGAATAACATGAATTGAGTGGTAAGGTCTTTCTAGTCTAGATCGATTGAAATTACAATCTAATAGTTCCGCATAACAGTTTCGCTCTCTCGAGCTCATCAGTGAAACGAGAAAGTTTGCATTGCTACTGAATGATCATTCTGTTTAAGATAATAATTAAGCGACTAGTAGAAGGCTAGAGAGAACCTTCATGTTTAGCGCCATCTGCAAGTAAATATCCCATTGAGAAATTAGAACAATGTACTACATTCTCGAACTTTACAAAGGCTACGGGGAATGCTAAGACTGCTTGAGCGCTAGATGGCGACACCGAAGAGAACCAATGTAACAGTTGAGAAATAAATGAATATCCATTGATTTCTTGTTGGCTTTTGACGGATAACTAACAGAGCACTATTGGATTGTAATCTTACTAATCGATCTAGACTAGAATCTCACCATTGCCATCTCGCAAAAGACAATAAGGAATAAATATATTTGATAATTGAGTGATATTTTGCATAGCCCAATATATGAATGGAAACGACGAAACCAAATAACACTATTCAACAGAAATCAAATCTTATTTTCACAAAGACAGACGAATACACTATGTTTCATTAAGTATTTATCAAAGTTGGAATTTATTTAACAAATTGTTTGATATTTACAAATATGATACAAAAAACAATATACATGGTTATTGTATCTGAATACAACATTAAATATAAAATATATATAACAGTTGAACTTATAACGAAAATGAACAGTACAAGAATTTCAGGTCTAATGATAAAAAATATTATATCAGGGAAATTTTTCAAATTATTAACAGGCGACATAATCTTTACGCCACCCTGTGTAAATATGTATATACATTGAGCACCATGATTAAAATCTTCTTGTCAAATAGTTTGAAGGAAAATGTTTTTGATAAGTGGGTTACTACACCTTTTACATGCTATAATTGAAATTTTGGTAAATGACGAGTTATACGAAACCTTATAAGACGACGTGGTTTATTATAATGGCCGGCACTTTTCCCTGAACTGATCCCGTTAGGCTAAATTATGAGGGATCATTTGTAATTTACAGTAGATTGAACATAACTGATATTTGGGATATAATCACTAGGAAAAATACTGGAATATATAAAGTAAGGAATGTAATTGTTGCAAATATCTTAATGTTTATCCTGATGATGACGTTCGGATCTCCAGAAACCTGAGGAGATTTATCTTCTAAGAAACAAAATGTTGAACAATCATCATCGGATTTGGATATGTACGCCTAAAGTTTTTCTAAATAAATAATTAATTCAATTCGATGAATTTAGGATTGCGTGAGCACTTATTATATTGTGTTGTTCAAAATACTAATAATAATCAATGAAATGGAACAAAAACAAGTGTTTTATTGATCTAACTTCCGACCAAAATATTGTGAGAAATGAAAATTCAAGCTTTCAATGGACGGTTGAATTGTTTCACAAGTATACCTAACATGCTTAATGGGGCATATGTTTCATAATTCAGCAACAGGTTGAATTAATTGAGCGAATTGTTCAGCTTCTGACCTGCTTACATCTTTTGATATGTGTTTTCAGATTCGACGTTTGATGGAATTTCATTCCGCAAACGCATTCAACTTTTTCTCTTTGCCGCACTCATATATCTGGTGAGCTAGCAACCCTTGTTTATATTATATGTCCTTCCACATTTATTACAAGTTGATTTATTTCCTAAAAATCAAACATGTAAAGAGTACAATCAACTTAAATATTGAACCCGTGGATTAGAACATTCCAAAGTTTGGCGACTTTGACTTATCTCTAACAGTAGTTCTGACTTCATATCTCTACGATATACTCGTAATGTTCACCTGGAATTCTCTCTGAATAAATTCACTGAACACAACGTAAACCAATATTTTAGAAGAGAGTCATAATAAAAGAGAACAATAATTTAAATTGTTGAATATGAACTTGTCAATCTGTGATGCTACAATATATTTGTGGATTATTTCAATTTAATACGTTGCATAATGAAGAATCGTGATTAAATAATCAATTATTATTTTCAAGGCCTTCAGCTACTTTACATTTTTTGATATGTGTTCTAAGATTCGATGTTTGATGAAAGCTCCTTCCACAAATGCATTTGCAGCTTTTCTCTTTGCCGCACTCATATTTTTGGTGAGCATGCAAGCTGCGTTTATATTTATATTTTCTTCCACAATTATTGCAGGTCGGTTTATCACCTGAAAATTTCAACAGTTTCAGTCATTGTGCAATCGTTTTGTGGTTCGTGGTTTGTGGATGATATTTATTTGAATGATAACAATAATTATTGTTGCCCATCTCATAATGGCAGTCATTTTTCTGATTTTGTCCCGATTTGTGTTATGATATGATTATGATAGCACCAAATTCATCTCCCCAAACAACACATTAATATTTGAAGATCTTTTCAAGATGGCAACTCAGTTGCTGAAATACATGTTTGGCTTCCTGAATATTGCTATGGTATTTGGGTATATTGTTATGATTGCAAGTAGATGTAGCTGCAAGGTTCTTTTACTCAATTTTTGATATCAATCATATGTGAATGGAATCACCGACGAGTAGATGACTTTGAAAGATAAGATAGAATTCAAAATAAAATTGTAAATTTTACAAGATACTATGTTTAATTAACAAACTGTATTCTTTAGAACTAATTTGATCAATGGTGCAAGTACCACACTCATTGGAATAACCTAAAAAAACTATTAAATCAATGGAAAAATCAATAATTACTTGTTAGGAATAAATCGAATTCACAAAGCTAGTAAGTCTCTGTCGACTGATCAGTGACACCACAGCTAAATAGGTCTGAACAACTCCCGGGTTCTGCTGAGGTATATATTACCAACAACAGAAAGTGCTAGTGGTAATGTACAATCAACGCCATTGACCCGCGATTAGATGTACCTAAGAAAAACAATAGCAGTATGGAGAACATTGAGAAGATCCTTCCAGTCAATGTTCTCCCAATTGCGCTGGTTCTCCTTGAGCACATTTAGTAGCGAGTAGATGAAATTTCAATTCACCTTTACACACACATTTTCATGCACGTACATATAATTATATGCCCCGCTTAAACCCTGTGTACTTGTTTTAAATCAATATGCCAAGCAATTTTTGAGTTATCATTTGGATTTTTTACCCTTGAAAGCGTCATCGCACTCATAAACTCTTATGAACAACTACTCTATGCCGCGACGGTGACCAGGAATATTGAATCATCAGATTCAGTTCTGTGAAAAAGGAGAGAAAATTACTCAATAAACAGAGTCAAGAATCAAAAAGACAAAAAATGTCTTCTGTTAATTGTAGATTCTAGAAGAATGCCATGAAGTCTAGATCAGTAGATATTTGGAGATAGATCACTACGCAATATCAGTTGTTAACAATGAAGAACACTAGAATACGTTTCATCTTTATTATGCAAGATCAGGACGTTGACAATATACAATTACTAGATTTACTCATGATCTTATATTATTACACCCTTAACTAGTTTTGGTTGAATTGATTAGTCACTAAATATTACACATGATTCTTATCTATAAAATATCAATAATTAGCATAAATCTATATATTAACATGTTGGAAAATACAATATACACGATTCTCAAAATTGATTCATCGCATTTTTGAAAGTCTCGGATGAAAACCAAACCATAACAAATGAAGGCTATTTTGTATTCATTTGTTCTACGTTCCATTATTCATCAGCACCTTACATTCATCTTATTCAAGTTTTTGAAAACTATAAGATCAATAAATAATGATCAGCAATTACCAGTAAAAAAAAAATAAGGAACAAATTTGACCACCCATTGCAGAATTTCGACAATATTTGGATAAAAGGAGGGCTTGTGGTTGAAACTCAGAGTTTTATTGCCTGCTATTTTTGGCAAATTATCTGATGACAATTATCTCAAAGTGATATAGGATGAAGGTTTCAAATGTATTAAAAAAATCTTTCATTTGAGTAGGGCATTTGATGATAAAAACTAAAAAATTGAGATGTTTCGCACAGTTAAAAGGGATTCGTTCTTATTATTTCTTTCCGATATTTCGAATATTCGATGTGAACGGTAGCAACTGGATCATAATTGATTCTATGTCATCAGGAAAAAATGTTGTTTGTTTGTTTTTTGTTTACAGAGGAAAATGCATCTTTTTAAATGCACTTCCAGGAGCTAAAATTCAATGTGAAAAAAGCGGCCAAATATAGCGGGAATATGACCATAGTTATATACTATGAATTAATGAATAAAAAGATTAGGTATTAACAAATAGGTGTAGGTATAGGTGAAATCTGAAATATTGAGCTATTGGCCATCCGCGCACTCCTCAAAAACAGGCAAGAGTATGATGAGTTATCCATTTTAGGTAATTTTCATATCTTTCAAGTGCAGAGTCCTAATATGAGCATTCAGATTATCTTTTCTCTTCGACTTGTACGGACATCCCATTATAAAACATCCAAAAGTTGCTTCTTTTCCACATTCGTATTTTTTGTGGCGACTCAAGGAATGGGAGTACTTGTAACATTTTCCACAGCAGATACATTGGAAGGGCAAGAACGATTCTAAAACAGATATATATTAGTACAACAACAACTTGAGTAAAAACGGAAAAAATCAAACAGCTACAACATTCATTTCTTCTATTGTGATTTTTTCTACACTACTTATTCAGCGTACTTATGGTTGATATCATGTTACATGCACAAGAAGTTTTTTGACTCACCGCCAGTAAAACTAATCCTTCACTACATAATTGGGTCATAATATCAAGTTTAATGAAAAAATACAGTTCCATAAAATGACATAGTAGTATTCTAGAAACACGATATAGGTTGTTCAAAGTACAATTCAAACAAAATGTTAGCACCACGGGTCGAGTTACATGCAGGAATTTGTTGAAAAATGAAGGCAAGTCTCGAACTTAACATCTTGTTGCTGATACAGACCAGTTTATTATGTAGTTTTGGAATGGTTAGTAAGAGAGAGGATTTTTATTGCTTCAAGAATTTTAACACATCACAGGGGAAGTAGGTTAACAAGCTGTGAGGTTCTGAGTGTTAAACAAGAAGAGACATGGAAAGATAACCTAACCAAGAACTAATGTCGATTATGATATTATTGATTTTTACTTTTTCAGCCCCATTCTACTTAGTGGGAGTCCGATATCCTAACCCCTAGAGCCCTAGATCATACCGACACTTGTTATGAACTGTTAAAGGATGGTGTACTATTAGGTTTGATTCAATAATTGTTTTTGTTGTTGTCGTCCTACGATTAAGTTGAATTCAGGATGACAGCAGTTTTGAATTACCTTAAAATTACAGTAAATATTTCGAAACGATTCGATGTATACTTTGGGAGTAACGACTCTTTTACAATTTCTTCAGAGAAGGGTGTGTTTATTTATTACACAATTTCCCTGAGAAACATTTTGAATTTTGGGTGAAAGGAGTTTAAAATTAACTTGAATTTACTGTAAATGTTTTGAATCAATTCTACACTTTAGAGAAGGTTGTGTCACCGAAAAGCGAACGATTTTTTGACTTTGAGTTATCGTTTATACTAGATTTCGTGACATCTAGACAGACAGACAGACAGAAAGACAAAGTCTACACAGGTGGAACGGGTAGTACGGTAGCTACTCATGTGAAAGAACATGAACGTTTTGTACAGGGCTTCGTGACATCGGTAGATCTGTTGTTGCGGAACTCGATCTGTCCAAAGATGATACAATCCTCCTTTTGATGAAAAATTCTTGAAGCATTAGAAATCTTAGTCATTTCGCACTCGGCAGGGTGAAGTACAACAGCAAAGTCAATCAATGCAGTCTAAGCTTCACATATGCCCTGAAGATGCCACCAATAGCGGTAGGTGAAACATCGGCATTGAGAAAACAGAATTGGTTTGATTCGTTCAGGTATGAATGAAATCACATTACGATTTGTCCTGATTGGCTCATTGATAATACAACATCTGGCAGGGTAAATTAAACATTATTCACCAAAACAAAAATTTAATAATTATCTACATGTATTCAATATTTCCCTTGTTCTTTAAGAAGATGCAACTGACTCCTATTATGACATTTGAAAGAGTATTTGTGATGAAACCATTTAGAACATATTTCGCAATAAAATGTAGGTTTCTGTCCACATATAAATTTGAGGTGCTCTTTCAAGTGTTTCTTGTTTTTGTAACTTTTGTCACACGATGTGCATTTGAATTTTCTTTCTGAAATATACGAGAATTAAATATTGTTCTTCGGCGATCTTTAATACATGTTAATATTGTCTAGCACGTCTCCAAGCTATGGATTATAAAATTTCAACAGTTGGTACATCCATAAGTAAATATGACAAGAATTGGAAAAGAATGAATGAAAATTCTTAGTCCATTCATTTCTCGCTCTTTGAATTATCTGGTTTGTTTATCTCCATGCGGAATAAGAACTGAAATTAATGGAATATATGACAGTAAGGATATTATTAAGTCCAGTGATAGAACGGTGAGACCCATATTATGAACCAACAATTAGTAATGCCCAATGATAACTATTTTCATGTTGGATGAAATATGTGAAAGTCCTAGCCCAGCTAAACACAGATAACTGAATTCATGCCAATGGCGGTGCCACTATTTATCAATTATAACAGCATATCCCTACCATCTAAATACATTAATAAAATATGAGATACCACTGTGTAATATAATATAATTCAATTTCAAGATTGAACTGGTCTTTACTTGTTAAAAATCCATTATATTACGAATGAACAACACTTACACTGAATGAATAATACACATTATAAAATCCCAAAATAAACTTTCGACACCCACAGTGACTTCTTCAGGTGAACAATTGTACTTAACCTTATTACCAGATATATATACATAAAGAGAAGATGACCTTAATATAATTCAGATTGTTTGCAGCTAATTTACGACTACAAGAACGCAGGTTGTTCACAGTAAGGGATTAAATAGATTTATCTTAAAATCTACCTTTATTTACAACATGTAAGATTCCAAATTTTTTATCAAATTGGTAGCCTTTCTGTGATAAATGTTTGGCCTAATGGAAGTCACGATTATTATTCCTATAACTGCTTCTCTATTAGAGAAATACCACTTAGACCTACATAAAAGCTTGGACATGATCTAATTCAACTTGTAGACTATAAATTTCAGTCTTTTTTCTGACTCATCTTTATTATTTTTCAAATGTTAACCTAGTGTGTTAGTACTTGAATTTATATTGGTTAATTCGAGCTGCCGGAGCAGAGAATTCAATGACATACATAGTCTTTGTTTGTTTATGGATCATGACAACGTCAGGCCTATTTACTTGTATGGACATGACGGTAGGAAATAGGTAATTCCAGTAGATCTAGCATTTTTCGTTTCTCTAATAAAGATTTTTGTGGAAATTACAAATACCTCATGGCAGAATTTGGCTTCTTATCCACACTAAATACAATAACGAGACCTAAAACAAAGAAAAATGTTAATATTTCTCCGGTTATAGTAGCAATATTGATGATAATGAGCAAATAGAAGTGAGATATCAAGTCGGCAAATGACATTTGTATCTATCATATATATTTGGAGGGTAAAATGGATCTAAGAACAACAATTTTACCTTTAGTTGTTACTACTGACCTAACTGACCATTTTACGAATGTACTCCAAGTGGTACTTGATTGAAAAAATTTACCAAAAAAGGTTGAAACAACGCAAAAAATTTTACATCTGAAATTGCTTAACTTAAATATTTCAAAAATAAACTGGGATGAAATTATCTAAGATAATTTCATAAATGCTAAGGCTCAACATTTTCAGATAACTTTAGCCACAAAAATTATTAAAATAAGTCATAAAATATTGACACAAGTCTTGTATTAGAGACGGCTTGATAAAATTTATCAATAAAAGACTTGATATTGGAGGGATCCTACACGCACATTTAGCTCTGCCTCATACATACAACGTTGGAGATGTGATGCGAATAAGAAAAGCTGAACAAATATTTAAAAAAGAATATATACCCAATTGGTAGACGGAATTGTTCAAAATTATAAGAGTTCACATAACAGCTCCTGTTACATATATTTTGCAAGATATGTAAGGGAAAACGATAAGCGGAGGATTCTACGAGGAGGAATTACACAAAACAAAACAACCCGATTTGTATTTAGTCGAAAAAATTATACTAAAGAGGAGGGGTCAACAGTATGTCAAGTGGTTGGGACTAGATAATAATCATAATAGTTGGATCGATGATTCAGATCTCGTTCAATGAATCCACCAGATTTGGAGATTATTAGAAACAAACAAATAGCTAGAATATTGTTGACTCGAGGACTTGAATATTACAATAGAACAAAATTCTACTGTTAGTAGGATGGATCACGAAAATTAAAATATTTGTAAAACATGTATTGTTAAGATCATACTAACATCTTTTCAATTGAGAATATTTTGAAATTAATAAAAATAATATTTTTGAGCTTTTTGGTCTTTCCTTCTCCCCTACGTCATCTGTACATAATGGTACAATTTTCTGTATGGAGGCATACGTAGGAGAAGGTGTTCTCAATACGCTTATAAACAAGCTCTTATTTGAAATTCATATTCCCGGTTATCAATAATGTAGTCCCGGTACGAAATCAGAAGAACGGTTGAAAATAGGAGATCCTGGTATCAATCCAGCCGATGAAGCTTGTCGCCAACACGATATTTCATATTTGCCAAACGCTGCTTGGCAACGTGTTAAATCTAAAGACACAAAATTTGGAGAGACGAATGCCGCTGTCGGCGTGATTATAATTATGAAGGCAAAAAGAAAATTGGGGGTGGGTAGGAGAAAGAAGGTTGTGTTCGGTAGTACAATTGTTGATGGGGTAAGAAAAATTATGAAAAATAAGATCAACACTCTAACCTATAACTATATCTAACTATATAATAAATTGCGCTTGAATATTCTACGGACGAACAAGCTATTAAAACCTATAAACAATACGTTGTGATTTATTACTTTGTAAACCTGAAAATTTAGGGTTTCGAGGCACGACATTAACTCTTCTACGCAATTGTGTGAATGATAGAATGCACTGTATTCAAATAAGAAATATTAATAGCTCCTACAAACCTATCAAGTGTGGAGTTCCAGGTTCAGTCCTGGCCCTATCCTGTTCAAATGTTATATGAATGATTTACTCTCTATTGACCTTGATGGGATGATCCAGGATTTTGCAGACCAAACGGCAGTATATTTTGAAAGTTATTTATGGGTGGAACTGAAGAAAAAAATTGGTGTTGAATTAGTAAGTAAGCTTACCCTTAACATACAAAAACTTACCTTTCTCCCATTTGCATCTATTATGTCTACAGGACCATACTTTCGAAATATAATATTCAATATAAGTAATGATACAACAATCGAACTGAATAAAGCAAATAGCGTAAGTTATTCAGGAGTCGTTTTACATATTTATCTGAAGTGGAATAGACATATGGCTCTCCTGATGAGAATATTAAGAACTATCATCTCCAAATTCAAATGCTGTAATAATTTCCTCAGCAACAAACAAATGTATACCATTTATTACGCCTTGATTGAGTCAAATTTGAATAATGAAATTTTAGTACAACTGATATCCTTCAAACGCTCTTTACAAAAAATTAGGTATTTTGGACACCAGGCAATTGTTAAAAGTAGGCGCTCAACAAATTTACAATGGTGTGAAATTTGAAGAAGCTGAACATTGCTACAATACAAGAACGAAGACATCATTTAAGATTCCACGCATGCACAACTGAGGAGGTCAATGTGCGTACATTTATATGGCCACTAAAATCATTAGTCATGTTCCAATTTGCATAAGAAGTATAGTGAATTAAAAATCATTTTTAAAAAACGAAGCGAAATTCATATCCTATTGAATCTTTGATTTTTATGATCGGATGTATATCTATTGGTCGTTGTTATACCTCAAAGATAGGTTCTATCATATATTATTATATTTAATTATGTTAAAAAATATTTAATTTATATTAAATTGGCATAATTGTATTCTCACTTTCTAATACCCATGCTCAGCTATGAAATCTGAATGTATTCTATTCCTTGATAGTTTTATCATTTATTGTACTAGTCAAGTAATATTTTCCCTGTATTTTGGATAATAAACTGTTAAAGTATTAAATAGACCCAACAAACGCCTTCGCCATAATTTGTTTGGCAAGTTTGGCATGTTTGGCGCTGTAACTTCGAAGATTATAACAGAACTAAGCAGTCATGAGTATGGGATTCCGACTCCATGTACGAACAAATTGAAATAAATTATTACAACAATAATTCGAATGTATTGCAAATAAATGTCTCTAATTCAAGTAACCTCGTTATAATCATACTGTATTACAATACATAGTCACAGAACAAAAGCAACAAAGTAAGTTCACTTTTTCTTCTGATCCATTAAACTGTGTTGTTTGGTAGCCAAATGAGTTTTATATGACCTTTTATGATAAAACCATTTAGAGCAGTCCTCACAATGGATTGAAGGTTTTCTGCCACATGTAAACTTGAGATGTTCCGCTAAATTTCTTTTATACAGATAACCTTTTCCGCACTGATAACATCGATATTTTCTTTCTGAAACAAGAAAACTGTAAGTCTTGTTGAAAAATTCCAGAAGAGTGCAGTTTCTTCTCAGGTGTACGTTATGTTTATTGAAAAGAAATATCTGTCATGAGAAAAAAAGAAGTGAAATAGCCCTGCACCTGGAGTCCATAATTAGCTTCAAACCTCGAAATAAATTATCCTATTTTTTTTTCGATGCTAAAGATAAAACAAATAACTTCAATAAACCTCTGTTCAGAGTGTGGTAACTTTAACATCTGTAGATCTAGTCGTAATATAGAAATTAGATATAAGAAACATTTTCGATCTTTTTAAACATATTCATTTTCCTCTAACCATATTATGGCAAATTTTTCTAAATTTAGATGAAGTTAAAACATAACTAGAGTAGAGGGTTTAAATTGAACACTCTACAATCAATAGGAATTTTCAAAGGTTTGAAAATAATGACAGTAAAATTTGTACGATCAATTAGATGTGTACTACAGCATTCTTTTTGATGTCATGATAACGTAAAATATCCCATAATCCTCTTGTGCCTACCTATACCTCTGCATTAAAATTTTCTTATCACAATATTAACTCTAGGTACTCATTATCCAAATTCAATTATACTATTTCATTGGAACAGTTTCACATCATATTGCAAAATTGCAAGCTTCAAATAAACAGTTATAAACTTGTATAAATTAAAACAAAAATGCTTGTATTTTTTTAATTTTCCTTCATTTTCCACATAATTCAAACGTTTTTGATGTCAAATTCGCAATCAGCGACTAAAAAACATATATAGTGACTTATCACATGATAATTTCAATGACATTAAAGTGTTTTTTCTTGTAATTTTCTTCGATTTTTCCCTGAATTTTCAAACAATTATTTTATTGGCATTACTTTCGATTTCTGTTATTCAACATGGATGTCAGAAACATAATCGGAATTCAACACGACATTCAAAAAATTACATTCAAAAAAGGGATAATTAAGAATAAAATTTGCTCGTTTTTTCGCAAAATGATATCTTTAAACTTTTTATTATCAAATTCGTAATCAGCGACCAAAAAAACTCTACTCCGGATCAAAAACACGATTTTCCTACTCCGTTATATATAAAACGATAATCACGTAAAAAATGAGAAATTTGCGTGGAAATGACAAAATTTCCAAATTTTCCGGCCATTGAATGAATTTTTCGGGGAAATGACCTCGGATTCGTGTTCAGCGACCCAAAAAACCTACTGGAACCCATTTTGGAGGCTGAATTTTCATTTTTTATTAAATTAAAAATTATCTTAAAAAGGGGGTTGAGAATAGGGTTCATTTAGCGTATAGGGGAGAATGGGGCCGATTGACGTTCAGTCAGGAATGAACTTCATGGTCCATAGAATATCAAACAAAAAAATTCTTCCCGATACGACAGTCTAGTAAATTTTTAGAAAGTCTACCTATTTCCCCAAATTATTGACTGGACTAGTTCGAGATATTTGCACTCTGCAACCTTACTACATCTATTGTGTTCATTTCTGCTGTTGGGCTCCAGCAGTTCCTACAACCCAGTAACTGTTAGAAAGTTCAAGAAGTCGGATGGCTTCAAGTGAGGTAACTATCTCTTTTCTATTTGGTACGTTCCTACGTATAGTGCCCTTGGGTTTTGCAGAACCTGCATTCTTCTTCCTGTACTAATCCGAGGTATCCCGTCAACAAGCAGTGATGTCAGGATTTCCGTTAACATACTGATTTTATTTTTTATTAGGTCAAACCTAAGAATATCTTTCAAAATAAATTAGCCAATGGTGGAAAGAATATCAATGGTAGCGTCGATCTCTATTTTCACCAATAATCGTATTGAATGAATTCGATATTGGCCCACCATTAGAATTCTTTACCTAATTTACATTAGAACATAGATTTCATCACAAACTATGAATTACAAAAGAACACAACATTTAAAAATAAAGCATTTTATTTACAATTCAAACAGCGTAATCAACTAGTTATATCGATGATGAATATGAATGAGAATGACAGGTAAAATTTTATTTGAACGAAGCATATTTACTACACTGTGTTTTAATCAACTGGTGCTTTTGGAAATTGGCCTTCTGGTAGAACCTTTTACCACAAGGACATGAAAATTGTGGTTCTACCCCGCATTCATACTTCTTATGTCTTGACAATGTCCCTTTATGTTTATATTTTCTATGGCAAGTGTTGCATTGAAAACCTGAAAATATTCTAGTTAGAATAGGCAAGCTGTGATTGAATTTTTACATTAGAGCATAATATTATTTCCAATCGACATTATTCATCAATACATGTATAGAATGTTGAAAATGGGTTGTTATCATGGCGTAGTATATGATATAATGTGAAAAATATCGCGTAAAGTAACAAGAATCACTGTAAATTAGATGATCTTACCTGATTATTGAAATTAAACTGTAAATAACAAAATTGTACCCAAAATATCATTGGTACCCTCGATGTCAAAATTAGCACAAAAATGAATATATCTGGCCTAAAAGTGTTTAGGAATGAGATGAGTTCCAGAACATACCTACATTTGGAATAATCATCATGGTTTCTTGAATAGTAGACTTCCGCGGATAGCTAATCTTGAAGAATCTTGACTTCCGGATGGATTCCGCGTCACAATAGCATGACTTGATGCCGACGTTTCGCCAAGTGGCATCTTCAGGGCAGGCTTCAGGCTTGAACTGAAACTGATTCTACTGGTTTCTGTAGCCGTATTTATTAGGGAGAAATCCTTCACGCTACACTGTTCACTGCCTTTATTCCGGTGGTTAACTCCGTTCTGGCACCTGACCCTGTCGTTGTGTGATCATGTGCGAAGTGGAATTTTCGAGGATGGGTTTCCAAATGTTGGGAAGGTGATATCCTGAGTCACGGTTTAGATTATTTGGATGTCTACATTGGTGAAACAGGTCGTACAGTAGCTACTCGTGTGAAAGAAAAAAAGCGCTGTACAAGGCTTCATGACACCAGTAGATCTGCCCTTGTGGGGCACAAGTTTGACACTAATCATCAAATCCTTTTCGAAAATACCAAAATCCTACCCCGAGCCCCAAACAAATCAAACTATCAGTGAAAAATCCTTGAAGCTATAGAAATCCTGAAACATACCAATAATCTAAACCGTGACTCAGGATATTACCTTCCCAACATTTGGAAACCCATCCTCGAAAATTCATCTTTGCACATGATCACACAACTGCAGGGTCAGGTGCCAGAACGGAGTTAACCACCGGAATAAAGGCAGTGAATTGTGTAGCGTGAACGATTTCCTACAATAAATACGGCTACAGAAACCAGTAGAATCAGTTTTCAGTTCAAGCCTCAAGCCTGCCATGAAGATGCCACCTGTAATGGTTGGCGAAACGTCGGCATCAAGTCGTGCTATTGTGACGCGGAATTCATCCGGAAGCCAACATTTTTCAATCATCATGTTATTCATTCAAAAGTAATGAAATGTCAACAGATACCTAATATCACAAATACAAATTTATTTTTCCAAAGTAAATACACTACTTGTTTCAAATCATTCACTTCTTGCAGAACATTTATTCTTGATCCTCAGATGGGCGGCGAGGTTGCCTTTGAAGTGAAATTTCTTTCCGCATTTGCAAACGTATTTTCGTTCTTTACCACATTGATATTTGATGTGATTCGTGAGTGAGCCTTTGTATCTGTAACACCTTCCACAAACGCATTTGTGTAGTCCTGAAATGTTAGACACATTAGAAATGAATCTGAAGAGATCAGATGATTCATAGAATTAAGCTCGATACATAAAGACTGCACGAACGTAAACCATTGCCCACCACAAATAAAAGTGCTTAGATGTGAAGTAAATCATTAATGAATCTCGGATGTTTACGGAAACGGTAGATTCTTGAAAAATCTAGAGATTCTCATTGTAGATGCCATCATCTGTGGAGTAGAGACTGAAAACTGCTTACCTTAACGCGGACATTTATAGGAGGTTAATTCCATGAGTCATGGTCTACTGTTTTTGTAGTTGGTACTTGGGGGCTTGCTCAAGCACGACCGACTATACCCCCACTGCACAACAGATGCCATACGCGTTTTCTCTGAGTGTCGATAGAGAAAGTACACTGGATATAGTTTTAGCAAAAATACATTTGTAATAAATTTTTACAAACTCCGTTTTTATCAAATAAAACGTAACATGTTTCACCACACGGTGGCTTTATGAAACAATGGTTGTACAAACTATGGCTATATTAAAATTAGAATTGAGGAGGACCGGATGAGTGACGTACGTGTATATTAGGATAAGAGTTACTTACAAATAAATTTAATATTGCAGAATTGGTAAAGTCTTTCTGATCATTTAAAAGGTTTCTTGTATTTTTAAACTTATTACTTTCAATTTTCTCTAATACTTTACTTTCAACTGACTGACTGAGAATCTCAAAATCATCTTTGAAATGATGATCAGTTTCTTTAATAGGGTTTAAAACTTTTGAATCTCCTTTGTTCAAATTAAAATGTTCTTTAATTCTATTTTTGAAAGATCTTCCTCTCTGGCTTCTATGAAATTTATCACAATCTTCACACTCTGTCTACTCCTGATTCTTGATCTTTTTTATTGTTATCTTTACTGTTTTTAATATATTTGCCTACCGTATTATTTGTTTTAAAAGATATGGTAACATTGTGTTTTTTAAGTAAATTGCATAAATCATCAGAAAGTTTACCTACATACATTATTGATCCATAATTATGAGTCTTAACTGTACTAGGGTAAATTAACTTCATTGCTTCATCATAATTATAAAACAGATAGCAACTAATAACGGCTATAATGAAAAAATAGTGATTGATTTACTTGAGAAAAATGATTATAACGAAGCAATTAGGTTTGTTAACCCTAGTACAGTTAAGACTCAGAATAATAGATTAACTTTCTGATAGTGAAGGCAATTTACTTAAAAAATACAATGGGACCACATCTTTTAAAACAAACATTACGGTAGGCAAATATATTAAAAAAAACAAAGATAAGAATAATACAGATCAAGAGTCAGGGGTATACAAGGTAGAATGTGAAGATTGTGATAAATGTTATATAGGCCGACAGGAAGATCTTTTAAAACTAGAATTAAAGAACATTTTAATTTGAACAAAGGAGATTCGAAAGTTGTAAACCATATTAAAGAAACTGATCATCATTTCAAAGATGATTTTGAGATTCTCCATGAGTCAGTTAAAAGTAAAGTATTAAACAAATTGAAGAAAATTTAAATTAATCATACAGGAAACCTTTCAAATGATCTAAAAGATTTTGCTAATTCGCCATTATTAAATTTATTTGTAAGTAACTCTTATCCTACTGTATACCTTACTCATATCCTTCTTAATTTTAATATTTAAGGAATAAACCATAGTTTGTAAAACCATTGTTTGATAAAGCCACTGTGTGGTGAAACATGTCACGTTTTGTTTAATTTGTTTTGTGAAAATTTATTACAAGTGCATTTTTGTTAAAACTACAGATATGAATTTTCAACAAGTAAGCACCAAAATCATCCAAAAAAGTTACACTGAATATTTCTCTAAATGGCGACGCAACGTTCCACATTGTTGTTTCTACATGCGCGAAACTGCATGTGGGTTTATACAGCATACTGCTAGATAAGTTCGATGACCTGTCATATTACGAAAATCTATTAGAATAGAACTTCTAGTAACTAGTAACTAGTAATATATTGCGGTCATGATTTATGATACCACAAGTCAATGTACGACCTGTTGCACCAATGTAGAATTTGTAGCAAGAACATGAAATGCTATAAACACCTTCGGAATGTAAAAGCGAGAAGGGGGAGGATATTTGTTGGTCTGTAAAATTAGTAAAAATCGGGAATGTAGCACACCGTGTGGTAATATAATAATTCTGCAGATTTTTGAGTCCTCGTCATTCGTTATGAAGGACGTAGAATTCCTACGTCCTCCTAGGATGTTCAAGAGAAAGTTCGTGGATTATTATGACGTTTAGTGTAACGTCGGCATATATTCTTGTTTCTATGATGTGGAATCCATCCATCTAATGAATGTCTTCAACTGATCTCATATACGAGGGCAATCTGAAAGGTCCCTGAAAAATGAAACAAGAAGTGATTGATTTGGTAAAAACTTATTTTTTGTTGTCAACACAATCTCCTTGTAGCCCGATACACTTCGTCCAAAATTGTTCAAATTTTTCGATCCCTTCCAAATAATACGATTTCGACAATCCTTCGATATATGCGTTTGTTTTAGCGAAGACCTCATCGTTGGAGACAAATCTCTTTCCGCCGAGCGATTTCTTCAAGCTTGGAAATAGATGAAAATCGCAGGAGGCCGACTCTGGAGAATAAGGTGGATGACGGACCAATTCGTAGCGCAATTTGCCATTGCGACTACGTACCTGTGCGCCGATGCGCATCGTCTGCCTCGTTCCAACGACGAGCTCATGATAAGAGTGAAACAACTGTCTGGGACTGATAGGCATGTCACTGTTCAATAAATTTCAAGCAACTCAAATATGAAAGAACCCTTTTTCGATACAACTTTCATGTTATTCTACGTCTAGAAGTTCTATAAACTGAGCCTTCAGGAACTTAACAGTTTTTCTTTATCATTTATAAAACGGATAGTAATTAAAAACATACTTCACGTGAATATTGGATCACATTTATCAGCGTTATAATAATACAATGCTAGAGTCATAATTTATTCATATTTCAAATGCATACAATATAAACAAACTTACGTGAGAACTGAAGTGGGACAGGGCCGCATTGAGGATAACGTGCTTTTAGTCTAATACAACACGCTATTATACTCCCACACACTCGAACAATTGTTATATAACTGAATACTGATAATAGATTACATACAATAAATTAGAATAATCACAATGGATAAGAGCGATGGGATGAGATGATTCACTTATTGAAATTGCTACTAGATACACACCTGTTACACGATGAGAAGTTTTGGGTCAATCACGCTACATGCACTTGTTCATTTTTGCTCATATGAAATGTGAATATTCTATAGAAATTAACGTCCATTGGAGCTAAAGCCTATTTTGTTTCCAGCCGATATATATTTAACTTGGTCATATGTTTATTTAGATTCGAGAAAAGTTTGGAGCATGAGAGCATTCGTGTTTGAGACGATTGTTAAATTTTTTATACATTACAATAATTCACAAATCGAATTTCTTGAATGCATGCACTCTTATTTTTGCAATTCAGTTTCTTATAATATTGGGTAATAGCAACTTTTCGAAGTAAATATTTGAAACATAATTATAATTCATAGCTTTTATGCCACAAGATGATTAATCACTAGCATTCTAATGTCTATTTACTCTTCATATTGTTATACTAGAAAACTTCGATTCAACTTTGGATAGGTATAATTGGATGTGAGAAACTAATAGCATCATTAGATAAAACTCTACTTTTATTTAATAACAACGAGCTTATTAAAACATCATGGTTTTCTTGGTGAACTCATTTCCTCTTCAGATAAAAGTAGCTTCTATCTTCTTGCAAATTTTTGTATGTCTTTGAAGGCTGGATTTTTGATGGAATAATTTCCCGCAATCACATGAAAATTGCGGATCTTTACCGCATTCGTAACGAGTATGGCTGATGAGATTCTTTTTCCTTCGATACCTTCTTCCACATTCTAGACATTCGAACACCTCTCCTGAAACTGAGGAATGCTTATTAATAAAAGTGGGTGCGGGAGTTTATATCTCCTCACTCGTCTTTTCTAAATGCAGTTCGAGAATCACTTATATCACCTTGTAGGTGAAACAACGATCAGTCCCGTTTCTCATGGACGAACGAGTTCCATGAACTATTGATCTGTCGAACCGGTGCTGTCACTGACGAACGTAAGAGTAATCATGTAGTTTATGAATCCAGCAAATCATAGTGCTCACGTAGCACTGATTCTATTGCTGAAACATTTTAAATATAGACGGAAGAATATGTCAATCCATCCTTCCATCAGATGTGCGCCTGACTGTGCTGTTACAGCTTTGAACCATTAGCGAATAAGTCGGCAGACGAGTCAAGATGTATCAATCCGATAATGAATAGCGGCTTCATATTGGACAAAAAGTGGTATAAAGGAAGATGATTCACCAATCATTACCAAAGTCATTTGGGTTTGTGACACTTATTCGATTCTATGTATTTTAGGACGACATCCATAAGACAAGTTCAATGGAATTATTTTATTCAAAAAGACTACATTCGTCACAATATTCCTAGTTCATTTAACCGCCTAAATAATTGGTAGTGATAAGATTAACAGCAATACTCCGATATTTCTAAATCAATTTTACATTATTATAGTTATATTATGCATTTGTCGTAGATGAGCATTCAGGGTATATTTTTGATAAAACTTTTTATTGCAGGCCTTGCATTCAAAAGTCGGTTCTTTTCCACATTCGTACTTGATATGACTCGATAGATGTCGCTTATGTTTGTAGCTCTTGCTGCACGTAGGACAAAAGTATCTATCGTACAAAGAATTTTTGAGTACTTGTTGTCGGAAACCTGAAAATTAACAGAATTAGAAAACCGGAATTTCATTCATACAATGTACACATTATGGTTATTACATAACAACTATATTGTATATTTCTACAACAAATATGATTTTTAGCTTATGAAGCTTATAATTATTGATTATTGTATACAAATTAACAAATAATTAATTCAGATAGCTATGCCCAGAGGGTAGGATCCACGGGCCCGTCTGAGAACCAGAAAATCACATGAAAAAGTATGAATAACCCTCAAGCGGCACGATTCTATTTGAGATTCAGTAGTTTTAGAATATTGGAGGAGCGGACAATGTATTTGTGCGAACAACAGATTGGTGATTCCTAAATTCAATTGATCTTTCAGTAATGATTTTTATCTAGGATCATACCAATACCATATCATTACAACCCTTGCTTCAAACAATTCGATAATAATATACATTAGGCCAAAATGGTTTAACTCTGAGCCCTTTTTAGCTCTCCTTTTTGAAACTGAAATTCATAAACATCCATTTATTCAGAGTTTCTTGTTTTGGTATACCGTTGACGACATCATAAAAACTATAGACAACTAATTACATTCGTAAAACTCATAAATACAATTCATCC
Source organism: Endomychus coccineus (assembly GCA_958510875.1). Classification (NCBI taxonomy): domain Eukaryota; kingdom Metazoa; phylum Arthropoda; class Insecta; order Coleoptera; family Endomychidae; genus Endomychus; species Endomychus coccineus. Next base: position 289,710,558 of record OY294067.1, read on the forward strand.
AAATATTAAATTCCCAATTGAAATGGAGAAAGAAAAGTTCATTCATTGTTTGGATCTCAACATTAAGAAAATCAATAACAAATTTGATGTTTCAGTATTTCGTAAATCCACCCGTAATACTGATCTGGTAATTCACAATTCAAAAACATCAAATAGCAGCCTTCAATAGTTTCATACACAGATTATTTCTTTCACCTGTCAAATAAAAGTCTTCAATCAATCAAACTTGTGTTAACTGTTTGACAAGACCAATCAACAAGCAAAATTAGCGTCTATGTGCATGGTCCTCAATAGTCACCAGATACACAGCTAGTTTGTGAATATGTCTTTCTGATAAAATGGATTAATTGGATTGAATTGATAGAATTCAAAAAATAATCGTCATAAATATACCCAGACCGTGATTGATAAGCTACTATTTTGATTGCTGCTAAATTTCTTCTGTATTTATTGATTTGACTCGACATAATTTCAGCATTAATAATCAGATATGAAAGCCCTCGAGTCCTTTCATCAGATTATCAATGCTAAAATTAAATCTCATTAAATTATTATGAAATACGGACCAAATTTAGATGCAATCAATACAATCGAATAATTATCAAGGTCTTTTAATATTACCCTTGACTATTCAATGCATCGATGTTAAGCGATAATAATTTTGAATTGAATAAATCGCGGTAAATAATGGTTACTCTTCCAGACTTATACAAATCCTATATGAAACATTAGAAGTCAGCTATCAACAAGTATTTACAGCAATAAAACAAAACTATTATGATGTCGATATCACCCATTACTAAAATTTTAAAGTTACTCGGTAATTTAGGTTTTCACGTAGCGTATAAAATGCATGATAATTTAGCTAGGTTTATCAAAAATAATAAAGATAAGTCATCCAATTAAGACAAATGTGGGGTTCACAAGCTGACTTGTTTGTAGGTATTGTCTTAAGGAATACATTAGCTAGAGATGAAGAACCTTTAACGAATAAATCAAAGAGCATAGTCGTAGTTTCATTAATAATAAAATAGATTAAATTTTTGCAGAACATTGAGTTATGATAAACTATAACTTTAATGATAATTTCAAGCTTTCACATATTAAGAATGAAATCAATGAATTAAGTCTGCTAGATATTAAATGTTTTTTCTACAAACGCTTAACAAAGTAGCCTTTGACGCTTTCAGATTTCAACGCAAAGTTGACGTTTTCCGTGAAATGTCATTTTGTGACAGCATTTGCGCTCTAAAGCGGAAATATTTCGAAAACGCTAGCTTCTCCAACGTATTTCTGCATGATGATTGATGATAGTGACAGTGAATTATCAAACACTCCTCCTGATGTAGCAGAAAGTGCAAAAATTGTTACTTTGAATCTCCTACCAGAGAAATCAAGGAAGAAATATGAATTACAATACGGTAAATTCATGACGTGGTGCCAGTCGAAGAAGGTGAATAAGTATTCAGAAAACGTATTACTGGCTTATTTTGGAGAAAAATCATTGATTTGTAAGTCATCAACTCTTTGGTCTACGTATTCGATGATACGGACATGCTTGAATGTTAAAAATAACATCGAAATCAATAAGTATCCTAAACTTATCGCATTTCTGAAGAAACAGTCTGTTGGATATAAAGCGAAAAAATCCAAAACATTCACCACTGAAGATATTCACAAATTTTTACAAGAAGCGCCCGATAAAGAATATCTACTAAAAAAGGTAAATTTTAATATTTCATGCTCTTAGTAGTTTGAGAAGCGGTTAGTATTTTTTTGAATTTAGTGCAATTTGGTTAGCATAGACATTTGGAATAGCTATTAATTGCAGTTTTTTTATAGGTTATTCTAATTATGGGTATTGCTGGTGCCTGCAGGCGCGATGAGTTGGTCAAAATGGAGATTGGTGACATAGAAGATAAGGATTCTATTTTAATAGTCCGAATTCCCGATTCAAAAACGAGAATAAGCCGTGTTTTTACGATTGTTGGTCATAATGAAGAGAATTCAGTTGATTATCTTTCAATTTGTAAAAAATATATTGCACTCAGAAAACATTGTCTGAATAACAATACTGTCCAACGTCTATTTTTACGTTATGAAAAAGGTAGATGTATGAAACAAGTTGTGGGTATGAATACAATCGGCAAGACTCCCAGTGACATTGCTGAATATTTGAAATTGCCCGAGCATAATTTATATCCTGGACACTGTCTCCGACGAACCTCTGCTACTTTATTGGTGAATGGTGGAGGTGACCTAATACAACTGAAAAAACATGGTGGATGGAAAAGTAACAATGTAGCAGAAGGCTACATAGATGATTCAATCAACAATAAGATTGAAACTACCAAGAGAATATTCTCAAGACCATCTACATCTCGTTCTGTAGATTTCCAATATTCGGGGGAATTAATGTTAGATAAATCTACTGATCGTCCATCAGGTTCATAATAATTAAAGAGTGTCACAATTGTACATTCAATTTTAGTATAGTCAATGATAAATTAAATCAACATTAATCAGGAATTTATAAACTGTACTTGATGTACTTTTGTTGAATAAAGCATCTGGTGTTTTTTCTTTTTTTTTTTCTGAAAACTGCGTTTGTAGAAAAAATGTGTGTATTTCGAGCACAAAGTGTCATTGTCGCTCTCCAAAGATTACCGCGCTCCGCTTTGCGTCGCGCGGTAACTCTCTTTGTCGAGCGACAATATATCACTTTGCGCTCTTAATACACAAATAGCTATTGTATCGGTTTGATAATGTTACTTCGGTTAGGTTTTCATATTATCATTAAACATGGTAAAAAACAACGTAATTGTTCGTTCATTATATCATAATGATGAATTACCATAGAGTAACAGGTTCTCCCATCGACTTTTTGAAAGGTAAGTTTAAAACTTCTGATATTCCGTTGAATTATCTAATAATGCTGAATGATTCTCCCTCTTTGAACTTGTATTATAATAAGATTTTCCATCATTTGATGGCTTCAACCGCATACAGATGAATTTCACTAACCATCTGTCCTAAAACCTATATATTAATAGTGTAGCTCACGGGGTAGGGGTAGGGGTACAGGGGGTAGGATGGTGGTCGAGGTAACAATTAAAGAGTTATGGCGTTTGACTGTGATGAACCGTTGACATTTAGAGAAAATTGCTCAACTGTCAACACAGAGTTGCGAGGTCCTCCCGTAAGATAACTGTCACTGGGACGGATAGTAGAAAAGCGCGCAACTGTCAACACTGAAATGCATGGCGAGCAGTAGAACGACAGACAACTGTCTAGGCCGGAGTCGATCGGGGTACGCCTATATTAGGTTAGCTCCTCAGTCGTAAGTTGGTATTTTGTAATATATGCTTGAAGATGCTACGGGGTTAGCGAAACTAGTTGCATTTGATAGGATCAAACTCTTTTACTTGGTTTTCATATCACTTATATAGAATACTATTGTGACTATAATTTCGACAACTAGCGTGTCATCTTCAGGACGATGAAAAGTATAAATAAACATAGGTTATCTTACGTTGGGGTCAGTCCGCAATAGACGGAAGCAACACTACATTTCTCAGCAATCAATTTAACGGTCATTGAAAATGTTATGAATACAAAAATCTCAAATGATGGTGTTTTTCATATTTTCGTTGTGCCTGTTATGTTTGTGTTCTTAACTTCACCCTGTATTTTCAGTCATATACCTGGGTATACTTTTTTGGTATATAAATACATTGACAAATTGTTTCTCTTACTAATAAGAGTATACAAAAAACTTGTATACTACCATTAAACAGGAAATTTTTACAATCTATTGTCTATAATATCTAGAGGCACTGGTATGGTCGCCAGCTATAATAAAACTAATTCGTAATAGATGAAACTGTATAATCAAGTATTATAAAATGAGTAATATATCTGACACCATCTCGAACTAAATCATAATAATAGAAATGTCTGTTTTTGTACTAAATTAACGGGTTATGAGATTGTCTAATATGGGCGCTAAGAGTGTACTTTTGGAGAAACTTTTTCGAACAGATCTTGCATTCGAAACTAGGATCTTTCCCACATTCATATTTGAGATGGCTTGATAAATGCTTTTTGTACTTATAACTCTTGTGGCACGTTCTACAGAAAAATCTCGTCCCATAATTTCCTGAAAATACAATTCAATTACTAAATCAGGACATGATCATGCTCAAGCTTATTTTCATTAACAACTAAGCATATTTACTTGAAAACTTAATTTATTTTATTAAACGGTTCAATCTAAATTCAACTGGAACTATAAGAATAATTTCGTGATATAACATTTTCTGTTTTATATACAACATTTTTTCTAGTGACATGACATTCTATTGGGACGATGAGCATCGATGTTTTTAGGTTGCTTTGCACTAGTCGCATATGAGATGGTGTAGAAAGCTCAAGAAAAAATTGTAGTATTGTAAGCACATTAGGTGTTAGTAATCAATCAATGACGGGAAAAAAAACATAAGATGTCATTTCTTGTAGCTTCTTCGATTCAACGGAACTATCGAATATTCATCGTTTTGACTGAAATTTCAAATACATAGTTTTTCTTCGTTGTTGAATATTGGTTTTGAAATACTACATATGTTCGAAATGGTAAAAGCTAAGTCAGATATCCACCATTATCAAAATTACAATATTTATTAATTCATCTGAATGAACCTGAATGCTCTTCCACTTCAACAAGAAAAGATGAAAAGAACATGTAATTATGTCTAGAGAAAATGAGAAAGATCCTTGTTTTCAAAACTATTTGGCATACACATGCGCTACCTACTTTTGCCGTTGAATATTAGAACATTAAACGCTGTGGTTGTGCATACCTGAATTGTAGAATATATGGCTTTCATCATTGAAATGATTCTAGAAATGTAAATCTTTCATATTCGAAACAAATGATTGTATATACTAGAAAAACATCCTTTTGACTTAAATGAGATTTTCAACAGTGCTTGTGAACAGAATCCATGAATTGTTGAACCAATGAATAAATAATATGTAGTTACATACAAACCTTTTTTTCTACAAATGATCCTTGTAGATTTTATACAAGGAAGCTTTGGTAAATATCTACTATCTTATACTCATAACGTGTTTTTTATATGATGAAATAGACGGAGAAAGGAAGATACAGATTGGTCAAAAACATAGCCCAGAAATTATTATTTCAGTTTCAGGAATAACTTCATTCGTATTCCAGTTTGATAAAATTGAGTTAGATTCATTCAGAGTAAAAGGAAAGTATACAAATTACCTGCTGCAATGACTATGGATGATTTAGTAAATCTTAATGCAGAAAAAGAAATAGTTACTAAGTTATTATTCATCATGTATTTTATACTTCATCTACACTAACTATGGGATATGTATAAATATTAGGTACTCCATTGAAAAATGTATTAAATTTGATAATGAAAACAGAAAAATTTTAAGAACTTTATAGAAATACCTTCTTCACCTGCCTAAAACCCACACATAAGTCTGCTGATGGAAACAAGGGACTTACAAGTTTAATTTTCTATACACACCTTGTCACGCAGAATATTGAGTATAGAGAGCAGGTGGACTCTAACCAAACGGGCTTTACTACAACCTTTGATAGGGTTAACCACAGTCCACTTATATCTAAAATCAAATAATTTGGTATTGATGGTAAAGTTTATAAGTGATTCAAAATTGTTTGCCTGACATAACTCAGTCGGTTGAATATGCTGAAGCTATGTGTCATTTGAGTAGCATCTGAGGTTCCCCAAGGATTTTATATGGGTCCGTTGTTCTTTTACCATTTTGTTCCGGATATTGAGACTCATCTCTCATGTTTGCTGACGATTTGAAGTTGTTTACTTATCAATTGCGTTGACGATTCCGAACTATACGATGTGATTTTGATTATCTTGAATAGTTATTTTAATTATAGCTTTGTCTCCTATGGCTAAAATATACTAGAGAGCTGTCTCCTATGGAGAGGATACAATGACCTTGTTGAGGACTAAGTACTTCTACCAATAGGTCACATCATAACTCAATTCAGTACGTGGGGTCAGATTCTCACATAGGCAGAAAAACTAAAACGAAATCGTTGCAAAATCTATTTTATTTTTACGATCACATACAATTCGCTCAAAGTACGAGCCGATACTAATCGAAATTAACGAATTGAACAAAATACAATATAGAGGAGTATACCTATATTTATGATGAAGTGTAATCCGTTATAGTATCTCAAGCATCATTCAAAGAAAAAGGATCAAATGATGCAGTTTAAGCAGTAGCGGTTGATTCATTGAATTGATCTCCTCAGCTTTGAAAGAAGCTTACCTGTTTAAGAAAAACAGGTAATCTGATGACGACTAATGAAATTGTTTTCAATTGATTATTTGATTTAGGATTCAAAAATTACTCCTTCAATTAATACTTCACTTCTAAACCATGCGAGATCTTCCAAATGATTAAAAACAATTATTTTCCCATTAGGTCTCAATTTTTTATATATTATAATTTTCTTAGAAAATATGCATTGATATTCTACGTTAATGTATTTGTCTTAAAAAATTGCAGTATGTGAATAAGCATAGATGAATATATTCATTTGTGGGTCGTTCTGAATTTCGAAATTTATTTTATTTATAGATCAGTTCGTGAGACAGGGAGAAATTAAGCACTCCATTCACTGGGTTTACATTCTAAGCTCGCATGTTTTGTTACAAATATTATAAGGTACATACAATAAATACATGGCACGGTTCATACATATAATGATCATTTTATTCAAACTGGCATGAAATGAATGGAAGTTGAAATGATTGTTAATGAAGTAATAAATACAACATTATTCCTAGAAAGTTTCTATTAATAATTGCCGAACTTCAAACAACCAGAGTTTCCCATTTCCTGAGAACTATTCGTATATTGTGAATGATGACTTTCTTTTAAATGTGTTTTCATTCTGTCTTTCCTCTTGAATTTTCTGAAACAAACAGGACAGACGTGTTTCGGTTCTTTTCCACACTCATGATGCATGTGTCGACTTAGAGTTGTTTGATTTTTATAGCATTTTCCACACCTTGCACATGCAAATAGACCGTTATAGGAAGCTAAAATAAGTATAATTAGATACTGATATAAATAGTTGGAGGGTTTCGTCATTTTGAATATTAAAATATGGATAAAACACGAATTCGAGTTTGTAACAATATATTAACAATTCTTTCCACATACCGTGGCTTTCGCAGAATAAGATGCCACGGTACGATTGTTAATATATATTGTGCTATGATTAACATAACAAACCTTGTGACAAGAGAACTTCATGGCCGCATGTAAATTTTGGTGACGATGGTAGTAAAATCTTAAACGCTCTTGTACTATGTAATTACGAAAATATTGATTTCATATTATTTCGAAATTTCCAATATATGGAATGATTTTAAGGTAATAATTGTACTAAAACTAGTTTTGAATGTTAACAGTTTTATTCAACATTGAAAAAAATCTCCTTCACAAAATTATATGTGAAATCAAATATTATTTACCATATGAAAACAAAGGATTTAAGTGATGAGGAAATTAACACACAAATGAAATAAAAATATTTACAAATAGACAATTTTCAAAATTCTACACGAGAGTTCCATAGATTTAAATGTATTAAAATAAGTAATAAGCGTTTGATTTTCATTAATTTAATAATTAAACGTAACTATTTCTTCGCCAACACTGTACCATCTTCAAACAAATATATACAAAGTACTCACTAAATTAGTGAAAAAGAGCTAACCCAATATATAACTTTAATGTTGATCCAAGGATATCTCTATTTTACTTCAATTCTGTTGCTTCAATTCAATTTCGTTGAATCAACCAAACTGAATCTTGTAGATAAAAACAAGAAGTTTTGGTTTGCTAAATGTCACATTTCTTTAAAGAAAGTTGATTGAAATTTCGAACTTTATAGTTCATAATCAAAATATACAATGAGGAACATTATAGTATTTATGTGAAATTTACAATGAAGTGAATCGATTCTAATAATTAACGGTACACGTAGCTACTAAGGTTAATTGTGTTGAGATAGTAATTGCCAAAGCATTAAACTATGAAAATTACATTCTAAGGTTTGTATTACTTGGAATTAACAGGGTGAACAACGTGGAATATAATGAATGTAGTTGCTCGTTAAGTAGATTGTTTGAAGGATTATTGTGTACAAATATTTCCATAGATTCTAATAGATCAAACTTTCCACCCCTCGTAATTGTATGTAAAATATTTAGATTTTCTAGTGGAGGAGAGTGGGTTTCTATAAAGTGGTTTGAAAGATTCGAACTATTTTTATTTAATTGAAATGACTTAAGTAAGTGTTCCTTATATCTAACTTCAAACGATCTTTCTGTATAGGGTGTTACATTCCTCACAAGTTAACTTATAAACTACTGACTTCCGAAATTTAGTATATTTAGTTTTTACATTAAAAAATATGTTTAAAAGTTTTTTTCTTGGTCTGAAAGCTACATTTAACCACGTTGGGATAGATTTGTTTAATAGCTAATTTCACAGATTTTCTCTTGATTGATTTATTTATTAGCAATCCACAATAACCGTTGTGTATCGCAATGTTTCTTATAGCCCCTAACTCAGTCAAAAGCGATGGTTTTTCAAATGGTATGGGAAAGACGCTTGTAAAAATTATTATTAAACTCCAGGGTATTTTCTTTTGACATCTATAGAAAACCAACTTAAGAGTATTCAGATGTAGCAATAATTGCAGACTAATCCATTTAATACACATAGCAGCGTTCCAATATATGATCTAATGAGCCTTTTCCATAGCATTGGAAAACCAGCGCTTTTGACTGAGTTTGGCACTATAAGAAACATTGCGATACACAACAGCTATTCTGTATCGTCAATAAATAATTTAATCAAGAGAAAAATCTTTAAAATTGACTATTAAACAAATTTATACCAACGTGCAGCAAAAAACTGAGTTAAAATATGTTACCTTGACGTACTTTGAGCCAATATCTGATAAAATCTCCAATATGTTTGAAAAACGAGACCAAGACCAAAAGTAACATATTTTTCAATGCAAAAACTAAATGTAATAAATTTTGGAAGTCAGGGGTTTACAATTTATCTTGTAGGGAATGTAATGCTCTATACATTCGTCAAACAGGTAGATCGTTTGAAGTTAGATATAAGGAACATTTTAAGCCATTCCAATTAAATAAAAGTAATTCAAATTTTTCAAACCACTTCATAGAAACCCAATACCGTTTCCTCCACCAGAAAACCTAAATATTTTACATACAATTACGAAGGGTGGAGAACTTAATCCATTAGAATTTATAGAAATATTCAAACATAAAAACTCTTCATAAAATCTAATTAACGAGCAACTAGATCCGAAGATTGTAATTACCAATAGTAAAATCTTTTTCCGTTTACTGTCTCAATATAGTTAACCTAAGTAGCTTGTGTACCATCAATTATTAGAATCAATTCTCTTCATTGGAAATTTCATAGAAATACTATGATATTTCAGTGTTTTTTTATTGTATGTTTTGATAATGAATTGCAATGTTCGTAAATGCAATCAACTTTTTTTTAAATAAAGTAAAATTTCTTGTTTTTATCTGTAAAAATGTAATATCACAAAGTAGCGGATAGCTCCATTCGAATTCTGAATCTTGTAATTCAACCTCAAAAGAATCATAAACTATTGATTCAATTCTTCAGGAGACTACAAAGGGGACGGTAGATTTACATTTTACTCATATGATTAGAAGAGTTTAATGTGAAATAATCAATAGGATTCAAATTCCTTTGTACATCTACTCTGATGTTTTGTGGAGATCTGATTAATAAGTTTGGTACCATAATCCAAAGTCATATTCAAAAATATAATGCAGCTATTTGAGGTTAATAATTCAAACAAGGTTACCCTCAGCTTTTAAGCAATTTAATAAATTACTTTTTCGCTTATACATTTCCATCCTTTCTAAATTACCTGGATATATATCCGTATTGTTTTAAAACTGACAAGCTTAATTGAGAAAATGTTTGAACTGTATGTAAAATATGTTATGTTATGCTAATGCTTTATTGCTTCATCTTATAGTTGTGAACTCTTTCAGAGTATTACTTTAAGTTAAGATGGGGTGACAGTGGCGAACGAAGTCTTTCATCAAGTCTGTTCATATACGACACTTTCTTGCTTTCTACATAGCGGTCGAACGCTGATCCCGATTTACTCAGAATGTTCACAGATAGAGATAAACATGATATGTTAAATTTACCGGTTTGTTGTGTCTTAAGTCGTTTTCGAGTTAATGAGCATAGCTGTCCATCGAAATTCTTCACGCTTTTCGCTTTACTTCGCGCGCTGTTCGATGATGCGAACTATCTGGCCGATTGTAGAAGGAAATAGTGCTGAAGAATCGAGGTCGCGCTCTAGATCGGATTATGCGAAAGACGGAGTGAACAAAGTGAACGGAATAGATAGAGTGCAGCTATCGCTCTTGATCGATTTATGCAAAAGAAGGAATGAGTGTAGGGAACGAAGTCGCTATCCTTTCACTCAAACTCCCCCTTTCGACTCATATGGAACGTTGTTGGCTTCTACATTATTATTATTATTGCCAAATGCGAAACACTCACTATGCATGCGCAGCATACTGACCAACCACGTAGTGCATTCAACACCCTTATTACATCCGAATACACGGGTCTCTCAAACTCAACCTGTACATGAAATGCAATAAGGTACTGTAAGGAAACTTTAAATGGAAATTATTAAAAACGTTTTGTATTTGGTATCCTTGAAGTCGCGGTGTAACATTTAAAAAAGTTAGCGTAGTCCGTTCAACTATTGTTAAACGTACCATAAAAGTGGAAATTATCAATACTTAATGGGTGTAAAAAGAAACGACATTTTATTAAACGATTATTTAATCCAACTGAACACGTTTGCTCTCGCAAATCAAAATGAAATAAAAATTTTCTGAACCGTATTTCCTAATTTACTATAGACTAAGAATGACAAGTACCTATATCTGATATAAAAATCAATAATATATTCTCTTTACTACAAAATACAATTTATAATAACAAGTTTATAAAAAAATAATCATCCTATCCTTCAAATACTAAACACAACTTTCTTAAACTTTATAAAATCTGATAACGAATTAATTATTTGGATCAATTATTGCAACTAATTTAAGCTATAATAAAATTATTGAAACATAATAACCAACCAAGAAGTGAGAAAAGAAGTGTAATAAATAAGCAATACAAGTTGGATATCTTACCATCAAACATACTTTCCTGCATGAATTGAAGATTGACATTAATTTAATTATAAAAAAGTACGGAAAAAAATACATTGGTGAGGAACATTCGACTTACAAGACTAATATATTGGTCAAAGTTCAATTCAACAGTTTTTTTATTATGTGAAATGCAACTCTTCAAGTTGCAATATTGCAGTTTTGCAATATTGTTATGCAAGATCGATGTATGAAATAATTGCACAATTTTAAGAATTCTAGATGGTGAAAAATCTTGGTATTTATTTGGACTTGTTACCACTTGCATGAACCGAATTGTTCCAAACTCATTTAAAACAGCTCGATGTTAATGAATTTTTTCCAATTTATTTGGAAATACTTTTTTTATAAGGCCAAATTACATCTTCCGAATTTGACACATCGTGAAAGCTCATTTCATTTGGTATCTCTACCCTTCAGATATAGTTTATTAGAAATTCCGACTGAAACTACCACGGAATAATGGAAGAATATGAAGGAAATTCTGACGGGCAAATTGACTGTTCCATTTTGGGAATCAAACTGTGAAACCTGTTGAGTTTTATGAAACGTCTAAGGAATACTCTTAATTATGAATAGTTGACGTGGAATTATGTTGTAGAAGAAATTATGCATACCACATAAGATAAACACATATAATTCACGTTGATTAGCCCTCCAGTTATTAGCGTATGTGATGAAAGGTACGTCTATGGAAATTATGAAATTCTCGTTGATACTTCATTCAAATTGAAAAATTCAGTCAAGCAAACGTTCCCTCGAAATTTGGTTAATTTTGCAGACCATGTATGTAGTATTTTATTTTTGAGTTTCGTCGTGGACTGAGGCAAGATACATGATGGAATGAGCTTTCAGAAGCTCAATTTTGCACATTCCAAGTGAAAATTTGGAAGCGCTTCGTTGGACAACGTTGTTGTTACTTTGTAGCTTCTGCCTGAAATGCAGAAATAGTTCCGGGCAAAGCCACCGAATGGGTAGTTTGCATATGGTTGAGGAGCTCTTCTTTTCCCTTATACTTCTTATTACAAATAATACATTCAACTCTTCTATTAGGATTGATACAAATAGTGATGTGCCTTTTAAGATGATACTTTCGTTTGAACAATTTGCCACAATAACTGCAACCAAATTCAACCTTCTCGTTGCTTTTGTGTTGCTCCAAGAAATGTCTTCGTAAATGTTCTTTTCGGACGAATGGCTTATAACATGCTTTACATAAGAAATTAATTTCACCATCTATCATGCATTCAAAGTAAAAATCACCTGAAAGAGAACACAATTAATAAACATATTACAAATAATACAAGATGGAGTAGTTCATCAGCAAACAAGTTCAAGAAGTCGTGGTAGCGACACAAAAAGACATTTTGTTAGTAAGATGATAATAAATAATATGATAATAATTTATAATTTTTGAACCATTGTTCTCCAACTTTTTCTATAGCTACAGAACATGGGATCTTTTATGAGAAGGAGAGCATCATATTTTTGATGGATAGGTACATTCAATTAGCATTTATTCGTTTGAATAATTTCTCAATATTTATTAATTTTTGAACCATTGTTCTTATTCTATGTTGAAGAATGTAATCAAATCATTTTGACGATGTCGCTCTCTGGTGAAAATAATGATATATTGCTTATTTTCACTTTATCAATCATTTTACATGTATTTGAAGCTTAGCATTAGAATAATTAACAATGCTGCTCCAACTAAATTATTCTGAGTAACTTTCGTTCGGAAAATGATCCACACTGTGGATATATAATGTAACGAAGTGCTCTCGTTACTTATAATTTAATGTACTCCTCTGGTTAAAAAGAAATAACACCGACGAGGCTGAGATTATAACGCATCAACGTTTTGTACATCCTATGTAGAAAATGTTGAAGCTAATAGGAGATAAAGAAATTCTTATTCAAATCACCGCTGACTGCCAGAATCTCAGGCCACCTCTGACGTTTTATTTCTTTTGGCACAAAACCAGTATAAAAGGAGAACGGATTTCACACGAAATGGATTGAAGAATCAGCCGTCCGACCGCTAAGCCGCTAAGATTCCGATATTAATACCGACCGTTCAAATTAATTCAACTCTGTTATTTTCCGACAATTTATTTTTATTTTTCATTATAAACTCCGTCCGCGCTCCATAGGATCTACTCCTATACTTTGACCAAGTCCGAAGGTAACTATTCTACAATTAACTCCTGTTTCAACTGACTGCCAAAAACCGAATAATTTATTATTTGTGTTGAGGAAAAGACCTGACATCCCTACGACTAAATACACATCCCAAAAACCGAATAATTTATTATTTGTGTTGGGGAAAAAACAGACCGTTTGTCCACAAGATCTTATTTACCAAAAACCGAATAATTTATTATTTGTGTTGAAGAAAAGACCTGACATCCCTACGACTAAATACACATGCCAAAAACCGAATAATTTATCATTTGTGTTGGAGAAAAACAGACCGATTGCCCACAAGATCTTATTTACCAAAAACCGAATAATTCATTATTTGTGTTGAGGAAAAGACCTGATCCGTGAATAACTCGAATATTATTAGCGAACTCGTAAATTACCAGGATTCGAAATCAACCTACCACCTGTGTCGACAGCGCGACAGATACTAAAGAACTATTAACTCATTTCGGCTGGTTTCTTATTGCGGGTCAACGTTCCAACCGTACACTACTTGGCGTCTCCGTTTCTTTCCCTCGAAGATCATCTGGTCGAAGTAAACAACTGTATCACGCGAATAGAAATTCTGATTTGAATTAGATTCTAGAACTTCCGATTGTTTAAATTGTTACAAACTAGCCCGACTAGGTCAAACGCTTGACTTTATTATCTAAGGTGGTTTTATAAAATTGTTGTTCATTTAAAAAGACTAGGTGTAAACATTCACTTTCTTTTGTACATATATTTTCGAGAAAGAATCCTTTCATTTAATAAACTGCATATAAATAAACATCTGTGTTTTACTGGTGAGGAATCAATCAATTTATATCTGTCACATCTCATTCAACGGGAAATATACGACCCTGGACCACTCATCCCGATGGTGACCCCTCTCTACTTGTCCGTGCAACTAGAAAAACTATCTTTTACCGAGAAAGTCGGTCACACTACTTAGAAGGCGAAAGGTCCTCAGTACTTTAATAGTATTTTTAGTGGATAAGGGTGATTATTTCTCATCAATGGTATCTAAATTTATACCCTATCAAATTCAATTAGCAGCTTTCGCAAAGCAACTAAATTGTATATATTCAACAACACTGAATTTCTCTGGAATAATAAAAAAACATTGACTAAGGCTATTGCGAGTAGATTGCGTGGAGGACTAAATAATAGGACCACATTCGTCGTATAATACGATACATTAGATGAATAGGTTATTCAAAATTCGAGTGTTCTTAAAATTTTATTTAAATATTACCAAATACCTATAATTATTATAAGAATTAAATCAAGTTAACCACTAAAAACAGCTATGTTAAAAACATACTAATTCCAAAATTACAAATAATAAATAAATAAATTATAATAATAATTCTGATATAATGCCCCACAATTTTTTTTATACAGATAGAATATGAGTTTTTGGATTGAAATTGTTAGCTGAACAACATTGTGATATATTTCTGATAATTATTTCGTAACTAGAAATAATTTGCAGGTACCACGAACCACCAAAATGACGATGGCTAACAATAAAATATATCCATCGGAAATTAATTGGAATCGTAAAAAGGGGAAAGGTGTGTGTTAAAATGTACTGCAAAAAATGGTTATACTGTATTTGTTAGAAATAAATGAAAAAACTAAACTGTAATATGCCTTAGTTTCTATTCTCAAGCTACTATTTAATTTCAAAACTATCATTATCACAAACTAACCTCGTAACGTTCCAATTGAACCTAGAATCACCTGCAAACGATTCCAAATAATTTCGGAACGATATATTTTATTATCAGATATTTTCATTCGGTCGATAAACCAGCGTTAACCAATTAGCGAGTGAATAAAGTGGGAATAATATTTTAATAACACGAAAACATCTCCCATTTTCACTAAAACTTAATAATACTGTTAATGTTAAGTTGAAAGAGTATAAGCAACTCAAACATGAGGTTCAGGTGTACAGGTATATTGTGTGAATTGCTGAGTGATTGTCTTAGAAAATATTGAAATTTCAATAGTAAAATTGATATAATAAAACATTTATTACTTTGTTTTTATCACTCATATTATAGAAACGCTAACGTAACAATATTTTCGACAAATAGCGTGCCATCTTCAGAATCATCTTATGTATGAATAAACATGGGAGATCTTGAGAGATTTATAGTCAAAATATATGATAGAGTATTTTTCATATTATGCCGTTGACCTTGTGACTACAATAAAACCGTAATTGCCCCTCTGGTCACAAAAGGCACCAAATTTACCACCTATCGACCAGAGTTGGAATACGAGGGTAGAGTAAAAAGTCTCTGAAAAATAAAACAGATGGCGCCACAACCGAAAATCTCATGTGACATTTGTGATGTACCACCTTTAACTAGAACGCATTAAAATGTTCAGACTGATATGTCATTCAGCTCTGTTTTAATATCCATCGAAAGCAAGATTTTTGCAAGCATGGAAAGAAGTGAATTTTGCGTCTTGATTAAACATTACTTCTTGCGTGGAAAAAATTTTACGCAAGCCAAAGCATCCCTTGTTAAACATTATGGGGACTCCTCACCATCGATTGGAACGATTCACAAGTGGTTTATTGATTTTCGTTGTGGTATTATGATCACAAAGGACGCCTAACGTTCTGGTCGTCCAATTGAGGTTACAGCGGCAGAAATCATTGATAAAATACATGGTATGATATTGGACATTGGGCATTTCAACCGAACGGGTATCAAACATTTTGCATAAATTTTTGAATATGAGAAAGCTATCTGCCACATGGGTGCCCCATTTGCTCTCTGTTCGACCGTGTGACAACTTCAAAGTACTGTTTGGCGATGATCAAGCAATAAGGAGGAGAATTTGACAACCCATCATAACCCACCAGAGACCAAAGAACAGTCGAAATAGTGGACTTGCCCTTGCGAATCGAAGCCGAAAAAGGCCAAGGTGGGTTAATCAACCAACAAATTCATGGCGATTTTGGAATGCATACGGTATCGTCCATATCGATTACCTTGAAAAGTGCAAAAAGATCACCGTCATATATTAGGCAGAGCTGTTGGATCGATTCGACGCCGATTTGGAACGAAAGCAACCACATTTGGCAAAGAAAACAGTTCTGTTCAACCAGGACAACACAGGCGAGATTTTAATTCAAGTGATGTATTAGCTGAAACGTCTGCCTTAACAAGTACTTCTTTATCTTCGGTGAAGGATATGACGTGGATTTATAAAGAAGGACACTTTATAAATGTATGAAGAATAATCTGTACCTAAGCTGGTTTTCCTGAAAAATATAGGCTGACCAACGACGAAACAAATATTTCCTGTAGAATTTTACTTAAAACAGATTCTAAATATCACACGATTGATAAAAGACAAATTCTAATGGAAACGTTCAACTATCTACCTTGACGAAACATGGTTTGATACACATGACACTGTGACAAAACAATGGAATGATTTTTCAAAAAAATGTCGAACCAAAGCTCCTTCAAATGAAGGCAAAAGATTAACAATAATACATACAGGTTCAGAAAATAGATAGCTTAGCTTTCAGCTAAGAACATAACAGATTCCTCTGTAGATTACCAGGAAGAAACTGACGCACGAATTTTTGAAGATTAGATTGAACATCGTCTTCTTCAAAATATACCCAAAAAAAGCGTAATTGTAATGGACAATGCTAGTTAACATAGTTGTCAAGTAAAAATGTTGCCTAGTTCTAATAGCACCAAAGCTGCCATTCAATTTTTATGATAGATAATAATACATATTTTGAAGAATACGTGTGTGATAAACTTGCAACTGAAAATAGACATACAGTGTTGCGTCTTCCAGCTTACTATTGAGTATTTAATCCAATCGAACTAATATTGCACGAAGTCAAATCAAATATTAGAAGGAATAATATATCCCCAACATTGATTATATCTGTAGTGAAATTAATAAAAAACATAGTAAGTAAAATGTCTGTAGACAGTTGGAAAAACTGTATACAAACTGTTATACTTGTATGATTACTGATGTCTTTTTAATTCAAAACAAAAGTAAATCAATATGTAGCTATATTTTGAAGCCAACCTGCAACCATTCCTTGCGGTTTGAAGATGTTGCGAGCAACACAATAATGTTTAAACAGCTGGTTGGTTTATTGCAGTAAAGGTAAACGATATAATATGAACTAATTACTACCCAAGCAACAAGCGAGGTTTCGGTTTGAATATGATGACATACATTGCCGGAATTGTTTTATTGAAATAGGATAATAGGGTAGAGGTAATGAGGAAATTATTAGAGTTTTAATCCGGAGATCGAAAAGAATGCCTTAGTACAAATTTCGATGTGCTGATAACGTAAAATTTCCCGGTAATCCCCTTACTTTGTACCTTCCTATAGTACCACTCCACATTAACATGTCATAACCTGAGTAACTCTACCCTATTGTATCTTATATTTTGACCATAAGTATCTTAAGATATTTCATGTTTATTCATACGTTAATATCAACTTGAATATGTCGCGCTAATTGTCGAAACTATAATCACTTAAGTGATTGTATTTTGTCATATGAATATGATAAATTATCACAAAGTAACGGTATACACCATAGATTTTTCAATAGCAAAATTCTTCAAATACTCAGGAGTATATTCCATATTTACCATGTGAGAAGCTTGAGATTTGATAATAATTATGGTGCAACATGATAATATAGAAACATAATATATAGATTAAACAATCCATAAATACATTAGTGACTAAAATATATTTTAAAATATCTAAAATAATAGTACCTACGTATAAACTAAAATACTAATCTCCGAGCTATAAACAATATGCAAACAATGAAAATGGATAATACAGGGAAAAGAGATCTGTTTTCCATTTTGAACATATCTGATCTACTTCCAAGATAAGAAGATATAAGGAGACGCCTCTTTGGTGACTCAAAATCTTCCGTGAGCACAAATAAGACTCCAACTGGTTCAAATGTTTATTGAAATACATATGTTCCGAAATGTCGACTTAGCACAAAGTGACTTGGTTAGCAGCATAGACATTTTGGTATTCTGTCTCCTATTATATTCTTAGACCAAGACGTTTGAAAAGCGACGATATACCAAAATCATCAATGGTTTGGAAAATGAACTGAAGTTAAGAAGACCGTATTCGGAAAATATTTTAAAAAGTATGGGTAAGTACCTTGAAATGTAAGGGACCAACAATTCAAAATTTCTGCTATATATTTATGAAGCTGTTCTTTTACTGTATAGTAGTCATTTTATAGGTTTTTTTGAGATTTGGAACTTTTTTTTCCGACTTTTGGTTTGAATATACAGGAAGTTAGGACATTTTCCGTAGATTACGAAAAAAATAGTGGCTGAAAACCTCCAATGAAAGAAAATGCCGTAAATTATATATATATACAATTTTCCGGGCTTTTCCGTTAATATCTTCAATACTATGCGTTTGAGAGAAAAAAAATTCCAACAAAAGTTGTTCAGAATTAAATTTTACATAGAAATTGACTGTTCTGAATTCAATTTTCATCGAATTTTCCAAGCATTGGATGGGAAAAAAAATATTTTCGAATAAGAACTATATATGAGAAAAAATTGCATTTGGCTGGTAAATATGGTATGATAATTTTATATCGGGGTATATATCGTTACTGTAAATGATTATAATTAAGAATTTTCCAATATTTGCCCTAATTTTCCGGGTTAGGAAAATGTTTTATTTTTTTTTCAATCTTAGTGTATGATATGTCGATTTTTAGGTTTTATAAACCTCTGATAACGATTTTTCAGTTCATTTTGTCGTGAAAAGTCATTGAAAACGTACATTCGGAAAATGGAAAACTTTTTTTTTTTCGAGTATTGCGTGTGACAGATCAATTCTTATATTTTGTAGGGTTCTGGAGATGTTTTTTTACTTTGTTTCATTGTGAAAAATCATTGAAAATATATATCCGAAAATTTTAATTTAAACAATTTAATATTAAAAACGAGGTTGTTACAATCAAATTGTTTTTCACTTAAACGATTTTTTAATCAAATATATCAATAAAAGAATTGTTTACACGGAATACAGCTCAGCTGTAAATATTTTATAATAACGTTTAACGTATACAATAACAGAGCACATGTGGCGTTATTTTGACATCATATGAACGCTTGCGCACAAATTCATTGCAGTGGTGCTACAATTGAATTTCGTGACAAAATTAACTAAAAAAACGTTCTCCGGACCCTAAGAAACATAAGAATTGGATCTGTCACACGCCATAATAAAAAAAAAAAGTTTCCCATTTTCCGAATGTACGTTTTCAATGACTTTTCACGACAAAATGAACTGAAAAATCATTATCAGAGCTTTATAAAACCTAAGAATCGACATATCATACACTAAGATTGAAAAAAAAATAAAAATTTTCCTAACCCGGAGAATTAGGGCAAATAATGGAAAATTCTTAATTTTAATCATTTACAGTAACGATATATACCCCAATATAAAATTATCATACCATATTTACCAGCCAAATGCAATTTTTTCTCATATATAGTTCTTATTCGAAAATATTTTGTTTTCCCATCCAATGCTTGGAAAATTCGATGAAAATCAAAATCGCAATAGTCAATTCCTATGTAAAATTTAATTCTGAACAACTTTTGTTTGAAACTTTTTTCTCTAAAACGCATAGTATTGAAGATATTAACGGAAAAGCCCGGATATTGTATATATATATATATATATAATTTACGACATTTTCCTTGATTGGAGGTTTTCAGTCACTATTTTTTTTCGTAATCTACGGAAAATTTACTAACTTTCTGTATATTCAAACCAAAAGTCGGAAAAAAAAGTTCCACTTTTTATAAAATGATTGTACTAGTAATACATTACATCACGAAACTTTTGCTTGCAGGCTGAACTGATTATACCTCAAACACAGCTGCTGGAAGTTGACAGAAGGTTCTTCACAGTCAAACGTATCTGTGCATGACAATTTGGCAAGCGTAGTTACATGTCGTTTTCATGAGAAAATGAATACTTTTTAAATCACTAAACGAACTTATAGATATAAATGTCATTTACATTAACTATAAACTATAAACAAATCATCAAAATAGGCTTCAAAGCAGTTTTACGAGAAAGCAGTGGTAGCGGTCGGTCATTTCATTGAGGGTTCATATGCCAGGCATCTGTAAATGCTTTTTAATTCCTAGTGATTGTAATGATATTAATTTAAAACTCTTATGTTGAATGTGAAGTATTTCTGGGTTTCCGGGGAAACTGGCAGTCTTCAAGTAGGTGGTTGATGGGTATTGAATCATCTTTTCTTCATGTCCGTTCAGTTGATGTGCTTCAAATCTAATTCTAAAACAGTCTCGATCGACTTAAATAAAATAAAGGGCGAACTACATAGGTACACCTGATTTTGGGAATATATCGATTGTAGATTTGTTATTTTTAATTAACCTTTCTAGAGTGTTAGATTAATTGAAAACATTTGAATCTGAAATCCAGGAATATTCATATTCAACATAAGAGGTTTGAATTAACTTTCACATAACACGAAATGACGAGACTTGTATCAATACCCTCCCTAAAAACGGTTTTGAAACCTATTTTCGATTAGTTTTTAGTTGATGGTTAGTATAAAGTGTAATAAAATAGTATAAATAATGTACCTATAGGTTTGTTTAGTGTTTCGACAGATAAACTATTATTGTCAAACCATAACAGTAATACGAATGAACTAATTCAACGTTTGGAAATACCTAGGTCTACTGAATTGGGTTATTATCAATATTGAATAGATTAAAATTGCTTGAGCCATTAGGTCATTAGGTATCCTGAAAAAAAAATAATCTTGGCTTCCGGATGGATTCCGCGTCACAATAGCTCTACTTGATGCCAACGTTTCGCCAACCATTACAGGTGGCAGGCTTGGAGCTTGAACTGAAACTGCTCCTCCCCAGGAAATCACATTATCGAATCGAATAACAAATACTTGGAAAAAATATAGAATTTCTCCGAAAATTTTATAGAAATATCGGACACCTAAACTAAAATCCTCAATTGGCATCACCAAAGTGTGAGTTCATATTAAAATTCAAGTTTGAATCCTTTCAAATCGATACTACCAGGTTTCGTTGTCAAATGTTACACCCCATCTTAAGACATATGTAGAAATGACTGCATCGAAGGAAATTTGTATCAAAAGTTGTTCAACAATCATTAGTTTATAAAAATTGGTTCAAATTAAATAAAATTATAATATAATATAATTATAATTCTAATAAAGATTCTTGACCCAGGTATGAATTATATATAAATTCTCGAGAAATAGGTCACGCTAACACATATGTTTATTATTTTCGTCTCTACGTACATTTCGGTCTCACGACCATCATCAGAAGACTTATTACGTCTAAAACGGGATTATTTAAAACTGATTGTATTAGCACAAAGCGTCCTTATCGCACCAATTTCAATACCTAAAGATAAACAAACCTACACACTATACATAATAAATTGTTTAGGTTGTGATGGAACTTATATTGAAATTTCTAAACAATATTTACAAAAAGGAATGTAAGGCTATAAGTATAGCACAAGAAACAAAAACTTAGAAAATTCCGCCATACTTGCTAAACACTACTTTGATTATAACCATGAATTCGATTACAAAAATGTCAATATTTTAACTAAGGAAAACAATCATTATAAAAGATCTATTCTGGAGAAGATTCACATAAAACGTGACTCCAAATCTGTAAATCATGGGACAGATATCAGACATTAAGTCAGATTTATACTAACTTAATTAATTTAAACTCTTGCAAATTCCTACATGCGTCTATATAATGTTAAAAGTATATTTTGGGTAGAATGTCAAAAGTATATTTCCAATAAAGCCTGACAAACCTTTTTCTAGTACCTCATAAATCTTAACATCTTCTAGTTCGAAAGTAGATACTTGAACGTAATGTTCTTGTTTTTAGTCGTTAATAGACTTGGTTGACATGAGTTCCTATTTTATGAGAATACAACTAAGCAGTGGAATCTTGATAAATTATACTTATAACATTGATTTGTTGCAATTTGGATTATTCTGTTCGTTTCGGCGACGTGGGCATTTTTAATTGAAATTGGTGCGATAAGGACGTTTTGTGCTAATACAATTAGTTTTAAGTAATCCTGTTTTAAACCTAATAAGTTAATAAGTCTTCTGATGATGGTCATAAGGCCGTAACGTACGTAAAGACGGAAATAATAAACATATGTGTATGTGTTACCTATTTCCCGAGAATTTATATATAAGAAATATAATTTCTAAAAATATTAGATATGAACAAACTTTAATAAATTTACATTAGTTGAATAAATTTTGATACAAATTTTCTTTAATGCAGCCATTCTTAAATATGACTGAACATAAGCTGTAACCTTTAACTTTGTAACCTGGTAGTACCGATTCAAATGAATTGTGAGAGCAACTTGCCTATATAATGACAAGGCAATATTGTATAACCCAACGAACTCGGATATACTAGAATAAGCTAAAGTCATTTTTGAGTATCGCCAACATGTCTCTCTCCCACAATACTGTCATCTAGCTTCCCAGCAATCGTGTGGAGAAATAAAGATTGAATAGAGAGATCTCCGATATTGGCACTCGTAATTCGCCGCCGCTAATCGTGTACCTACTGTCAAGAAAAGTGACATTTATTTGAAAGTTAGATATGTTGGGATGGAACATGGTAGTAATAATTGCAAACTGTTTCAGACATGATCAAGACGAGAAAAAGAAAATATTGATGTTTCAGCACCTAAAAGGTAAAATGTTTAATTAAGAGCAGTTTTAATAATATATGGTTTTATTTATTTTAGAGCAAAACTTTCAGAAAGTGAATATGCGTCAACATCTATGACCAAAAGCAGCGTTTGGTTTGCACCAGCTAATGAGGATATCATGGTTAGTAGTAATGAGGAGCCCTTAGTTGAATCAGTTCCCGCTTCAATTACTACTACATTTCAACAGCCACTGCAGCCTTCCCCAAAAACTGTATCTAGCAAATCACCAGAATCGGATACTGCTTTTAGTTTTAGTTGAAATCTAATTTTCATATGCTCTGATATCTTTGTTATAATGTATTAAAATGGTTCTTTTTTCAGTGAAAATTAAAAATACTTAAATATTGTCGTTGAAGAGGTTGCTTGTAATACCAAGGAAGGGCAACAGATTGATTGAATTATGTATTTATCTTTTTAATATCATAGATTAGATATCCCCCTAAAACATGTTTTAAAGAATGTACTAATGATTTACTAGAATTTACAGGAACAATAAATTGTTAATATTTATTATTAATACGTCAACATTTTTAGAATTATATTTTCCGCAAGAAAACTTTTCAGCAATATACAATATACTTTCTCACATAAATAAATTGACAATTTTTTATTTAAATAAAACGTTACAATTTTACTAAAACTTTTCTTACTTGTATGTTCCCCATTCTTATTGTTAGTTATATACCATCTTACATCGTGAAATCAAGAAAATCAACGCATATTTTGCTCCCACCTCATAGTTCGATTATTGCAAATGCTGTAGTGGCGATATACCTACTGTACTTTAATATCAGTAGACAGAATAGAATAAAAGTATATAATCATGTTAAACATCTTTCGGAAGTTTTTGTTCATGAAATTTTCCATATAGGGCCCAACAATGGATTTTGTATGAATATACTTATACAGATATGATTTGAAACCAAATTATAGGTTGATGTAGTGGTGAAAAAAGTGAAACTATTATTGTATTGCAATATGAATGAAACAATTGTGATCTAATAATGTCCTCGATAGAAGCAAATGATTTTCACTGGTTAAGAATATATAAAAATATACTTAATTGCCCAGATGTAGATGAACAAAGTAATAAGCAGCTCATAGTCTGCGCTTCAATATAGTTACTTGCACGCACAGCGCACACATAAATCGGTGAATGGCAATCACCAAAAGAAGAAACGACCTTACAAATTGCTATTATACAAATGTGGTCAGTAAGTGAATCAGTTTAATTGCCAAAATACCAGTCTTTTTCAGTAAAACATGGGAGAAATCCACATTTGTCATTAACATTCTTCTATGTCTACAGCTACACTGTAAATATTGGTTATAAAGTTTTTATTTTTGATGTTTCAACAGTTTAAAAAAAAACGTACCTTACTGCCTTATAAATAGTATGCCCGTGGCGTGGGGTACCCTGGAAATCTGTTTAAAATACCCTATACAATACACGCCTATGCCGTGGGGTACTATTCCTCTAGCCGTACTGGATTTCTACACGTCATGTTGGCGATATAAAATTTCCTAGTTACGAATAGACTGACTAACTCTAGTATATCCGAGTTCGTTGGTATAACCCAATTCAGCACACCTATGTCATATCAAATGTTGTGAATGAATTGTAATTATGCATTACATTCGTAATGTTTGTAGTAATATCAGCTTATTTTGTTGATCAATCGAAAATATATAGGTTTATGTATGTAGAAGTCGTCTTTGAACATAAAAATTAAGATGAAATCTAAATTGGTAGACCCTTGCAATTTTAATGTGCCGTGAATAAAACATTGGTGAAGAAAGGCCATACAAAACACATAGTATATTTCAAATGATTTGAATCATCAACAAGTGATAAGAGATGTCATCACAAAAATTGCATAACGTTATTCAAAAATTATCTTAAAGTGTCAACGCTATTTTCAAAACGGACTACCGAATGGACTATCTGTGTGTTGATCCCTCCAGTGCAAGAATACCTGATCTTCGTTCATGTAGACAGCGTCACAACAAGGACATTTGAATACATTTTTTAAAGATTCACATACTAGCGTATGTCTATTCAAATGATATCTTCGTTTGAATTTTCTTCGGCAGTTTACACATTCGTATTTACTAATTTCTCCATTCAAGTGTTGTTCATTTTTGTGCCTATTCAAATGTTCCTTCCGCGAGAAAGAGGTTCCACATACGTCACAGAAAAACCGCGGAATTAGATTTCCTGAAAATGATATATGTTAGATCGTTTATATTAGCACTAAACAGAAAATTATAATTACGACAGGTTATACTAGTACATCAAAATGTGCGCAAATAATCGCTGTTCTTAAATTTCGATCAATAATAAAACATCAAGTGGTATTTTTTACATCCACTTTCAGTTTTCTAATGGAATCGTAGTATTTTATGTTTTTCAGGTTACGAATATATATCACACGCATACATTCTCATTTTAAGATTCAATGACGTTATCGAAGTGTGAAGTAACATACTATTTCCTGGGTTCACTGTGTTGTAGATAACTGGCAGAAAAAATTAAAGTAAAATAGTGTCAATACGAATGCATACCATACTAATTGATTTTTAGAGTTCCTGAAACAAATAGGGGAATTGTGCGATGAAAAAACTTTATTCTTACTGTTGCTAGCCGTTTTTGTAGTTATAACTTTACAAATAATTATTGTTCATCATGGTGTGGAAACACATTGCAAATAGGTAAAACTTGATGCTGTGCTTTCAGTGGTGATCAAAAAGCACAATTCTTCAAAGCAAGTTGCTGCCTTATGAACTTCATATTCACCTAATGATTACATCTTAGATTCAAACGATCATTGTATCATTTGTATCCTTCAAATGATATGTAAGAAGCTAAATGGTCCTTCATAATTTTGTTTCCAAAAAATGATTTCATTGAAATCACAATGAAAGTGAGGAGCTACTTGTTCTGTCAAATTAGAAGTATGAATGTTTTACATGTTACAATGTGAATGACATCACATAACACATCCCTTCAGTTCCAGCTTCGGAACGTTTCTCTCGAGTAAGGTGGATGTTCAATATTATTTTTTCTTATTTTAACAAATTTTCAATTTCAATTTATTCGTTTATAAAAACACAGTACGAAGACATACAGTATTTTATCAAACTAGTCAGTAACATTCAAATCAATTCAATCAAGAATTAAATAAATATGTCAATTATTAATCAAGCACAAAGTATATAGGTAATTATCATGAAACATTTACACAATTAAATATAAATATTAGAACACGAATTAAAAAACATTCAATTATAAATGCATAAATATTAGTACTCGAATTATAAAACATTCAGTTTACAATGTAAACTGGACATTAGATACTGAGGTACTCCTAAGCATGTTTTAGTAAATATGTGTACTGAGCAATGAATACCCTGCCCGTGTGGGAAGAATTACCTCAGAATAGAAGACCATAATTTAAAACGGAATGAATGAGACCGTAGTATATTATAATTAACACTTTCGAAGACACCGTGTTTCTTAGCATTCTTATCATAAATAATTGCGTAATTTACAGTGTTGTCCAGGCATTGGGAACAACTCCTTATTCCATAGAAGTGCAGTTTATTTAATGATAACTTTATGAATAACTGATTCAAAAGCTCGGGTTAGATCAAAATATAAAGCAACTGGAATTTTTTATGGTTCATGCACTCATACAAGGTTTTCATTGATCCTACAGTCGATCTACCACTCCTAACTCCATGTTGGATGTCGAGGAGGAGAAGATGGTTCTGTTCTAGAAATCTTAACATTTGTATGTTGAATAAGTTCTCAAAAATTTTTGCAACCTGTGACTGCAGAGGAATATTTCTATAGTTATTAATATCTGTAATCACTTACATGCAGTTACTTTTTTCTTCGAACACTATAATTGTTTGTAAATTACATTTAAGACTACAAGTAATATTTATTATTTCATAATATAAGTAAAGAATCCAATTTTGTTTGTAACAATTCATTATGCAACGATGTGTCAAAGCTGCATTAACATAATGTGATACTCTGTTGATCATTCTGTAAGTAGAGGAACGTAAAACTCCAATAAAATCTGCAACGACAATGTGCATGAAAGTGAATGCAACCTTCTCTGAAAGCAATCAGATATTTAATATATCTCATATAGTATTTTGAGTGATAATACCATACCTGTTTATTCGTAATGTGAATGCCTGGTATTTTTAAGAAAATGCTGGACAAATCTAGCTTAACCAACATTAACGAGTGAGGGAAGTCACCTGATCAATTGATCTCAGCTTTTTTATTTATACTAGGAGTAAAGAACCGCAATTTCAAGAAAAAATACGGAATAAACTTATACATATATGTTCGAATTCTGAACATGCCATTGTGTAGGTCAACAATTGCCAATAGATTCTTATTCAATTGTAAATTTGTGTTTATATAGGATATATTATCTGAATCACAGTTCGTTCATGTATTTACGAAATGAATTCAAATGAGTGAAAAGATGAAATAAGGGACACATTGTTTAAAGTTAAATATATTAAAACTCAATCGTCTAAGCTACTTTACATAAGAACACCTAAATTCAACAATAAACTATGAATTTCACAACTCAGTAGAAACTAAGTTATTTTAATATTTTGGTTCTTACTTAAACACTACTTACACTTAAAGAAAAATTAATTTTAATAAACTTATAACGACCATTAAAAAAATATATTTTCAAATTATCAAATTAATCGATGAAAACACAACACAGCAATTTTTCTTTGAAAACCTACTTGGTGAAAAAACTAATGTCATATAATATTCTGATTTCCACTTAAATCCTACATACAGTTATATTAAGTTGAATTAATTTCGGTAAAATAATAACGAAATTTTCTTATTTAAATTGTGAAGAAAATATAAAAATAGAACATAATTTGTAATGTACCCTAGACCTTAACATAACTTTTTATTTTAGTAGGTTTCCACGTCTATCTAGTTAACTTTGAATGGAGAGTGAATATGATTTTATTATAATAAATTGGAACTCCATCGTTTAAAACATGTTAAGTAAATCATTTATAATAATACAATAAAAATTGAATAGTATAAATTTTGTCATTGATTTTTTCTTGAATTTTGGATTTTATTCAGCAGGTCATAATGTATCTACTTGAAAGTACCGATACGACTTCAAATATGATTCTGTGAATGAATTCCAAAACAAAACCGATGGATTAATGACCTTGATGGACGTTCAGTTATGAGGTACTAATAATTGAAGAAAAGAAACACACACCTATTGTTTAAAAATATTTTAGAAACTGATATTATCAATATTCATGGAATTATTGGAACGAAATAGAAAAAATACTTGTGTGGGGTGATGATTTACAGGCTAAAGATCATCGCATAAGTCAAAATATATGATGATGTCTACAGGATATCCCAATAGTTATTTTACTCCGTTGTTGTAACAGATACAAAAATTGTGAATCACTTCAAGATGCATAGTCCAAAATTATTTATAAATATACAGGATGTTCCGTAACAAGCTAAAGCAAACATGCTCTTTTTCAAAGGTACATTTATTTTTTTATTTTGATTGCATTTCATGTTTACGAGTCTCTTGATATAAGGTTGCGTTGAGTATACCGAGGATTAAAAAAATTACCACTCACAAGTTAAACTGGTCATGAATTCAGGTCTCTATGGGAACCCATGTGATGACTTTTCACTTGTCTATTAACCCTTTTCTACATCAAACTTTCCTGAGATATTTTCATTTGATATACAAAATATAGTTTTTTCAAGTTACCAATTACACCGACCTTTTTTGTTAACTTTTTGATACTGATTTCAAAAAATTAATTACACCTTCTGATCTTTGCTTACTTCCCAAAAAAAAAAAATTTTTACAATAGAAATATACATGGTTGGTTTTTCCTGCGATTTTACAGTAACAATTTACTCAAAGAATATGAGAAGTGATGAAATTTTTGATTAGTATCAAAAAGGTAATATATAAAAGGTTGGTTATGTAATACATAACTTGATAAAATCAAAAATCAATTAGAAAAAGTGGATTTTGTTAATCAAACAGAAACAGGTAAAGTTAGGTATAGTGATTGCTTAATAAATGAAATCAAGTATTACATGGCTTCCCATAGAGCATAATGAAATATATATCTATTTAAATTAAGTGAGAACATTTCAGTTCCGCGTTTTGACTCAATAACTTCAAAGCATATTTGACAATGCTTAATGTAGCTCATTTATAAAGATTAGCTTCAACATAAAATACAGAAAATTGATTACATTTGAAAATAGACAGTGTCCTGAATTCATGACCAGTTTCACTTCAAAGTGGTCATACTTTTTGAAATGCTCGATATACTCCACACAACCTTATAACTCGTAAAAATGAGCTTAAATAAAAAATAGGTGTTCGCCTTTGAAAAAGATATGTTTGGTTCTACTTGAACTTACAGAACACCGTGTATATTTAGAAATAACTTATGATTGTGCATCTTGTGGTGCCGAACAGTTTTTCTCCATATATTTTTTCGTATCTTTAATAACGGAGTAAAGGAACTTTATCGCACTACTGGAACACTGTATATACTCATGTTTCCTATTGCCAGAAACCTTTTATGTTTACAAAATGACAATAAAAATTAAACTAATTGAAATGTCAGGTTTAATAGTACAAAAACCCAGGCCAATAACGGAGAACAAACGTGGATCGTGAATACATCCTTGCATGATTCCACTCGTTTAAAAACTAATAACTAGAACTCCATCCGATGTATTATTTACTGAAACTTATACTGTGGAAAGTTTCCATATGCATAACCCACGCCACTTTCAATTTGAATCTCAAATTGCAAGTGTAGCAAACGTGGAATTTGTTGCCATTACAGATTTTCGCATGATGATCCAACAAATACTTTCTTTTGAATACTTTCGAACAAGTCACACAAGGAAAACCCATATCACCGAGGGCCTTGTAAGCGTGCAGTTCCAAATAATGCCTTTGAACGTGATCTTTCCTTTTAAATTGTTTGCCACATAATGGACAGGTGTTGTTAACGAACG
Organism: Endomychus coccineus; assembly: GCA_958510875.1. Classification (NCBI taxonomy): domain Eukaryota; kingdom Metazoa; phylum Arthropoda; class Insecta; order Coleoptera; family Endomychidae; genus Endomychus; species Endomychus coccineus. Next base: position 289,741,074 of record OY294067.1, read on the forward strand.
AAACGTTCTTCAAAAAAGAATTGCGAGTTCCTGGAATGAGAATATATTAATAAAATGATTATACAGTACATTATGAGAGCATGCCCCTATATCTAAGAATATATCATGCAATTTTACAAATATACAAAGTTAGATAAATTTAAAATATTAAATACAAATAAACATGACCCATCCTATCAGTATCAGTAAGCTTATTTCTACTAAAAGTCTTGGAAGCAATGAGAAAATTGGTAATTATTTATTGTTGTGTTTAGGTTATTAATAATAATAGTACGTAGTAATCATAATAATAATACTTTATTGTCCGTAACACCAATGTTATTACATAATATAAGACAAGTCAGGAAATATACTGGTATACATGTAAATGAATAAATAAACACTTATTCTGCTGCGACAAGTAACGAGAAAATAAAATATGATGCACAAATATACAAAGATGAAACATATAGTAGGTAACTTTGAAATGTTACGAATTATGAATATAACCCAGTTCCTACTTTACAATTATATCTAAATATATAAAGCTAAGTGTCTTCACTCTCTTGATCACTTATTGACCATCATGAGATATCCCATACCTTAATACGTAGAACAATTACTTTGTTTTTTCCACTTTTAATAATAACATGAAAGTACTACAGTTTCAATATTATCAAACACATACAACTATAGATAAGAAATAATCACCCTTATCTACTAAAAATACTACTAAAGTACTGAGGACCCTTCGGCTACCAAGTAAACCAACTAAACTCAGTAGTAGTTACTCTGATGATGGTTACTTGGTAGCCGAAAGGTTCTCAGTACTGTAATAGTATTTTTACAGCATAATGGTGAGTATTTCTTATCTATAGTGTGGACTATTCGATAGTTTATTAAACAGATACAAAATTATGTCGAAACTATAGTAACGTTTACAATATGTCATCATTGAAACAGGTATAAACACAAAGTGATTGTTCTTTCATTTAAACATAATGATAAATTACCATAGAGTAACCGCTTTCACAATCGATTTCTTAATTCGTAAGTACACTAGAATATTATTCGAAATTCGTGTAGAAATTAGCAATTGTTTAAATAATTAAGTTTGTATAAATTTGACTCAATGATTGTACATGGGTTCTACTATTT